>BJCM01090727.1:0-37053 GCA_018326385.1 Flaveria bidentis | reverse complement strand
TTCTTATCGTGTTTATTGATGACATATTGATTTATTCTAGGACCAAGGAGGAACATGAGGAACACCTACTTTTAATCTTGGAGCTAATTGGAAAGGAACAATTGTACGCCAAATTTTCTAAGTGCGACTTCTGGATTCGGGAGGTGCAATTTTTGGGTCACATTGTTAACGAAAAGGGAAAACATGTGGATCCCGCAAAAATTGAGGCGATAAGGAACTGGTCGGTACCCAAGACGCCTAGTGAAATAAGGCAATTTCTTGGTCTGGCAGGATACTATCGGCGTTTCATTGAGGGATTCTCAAAGATCACTCAACCTCTCACAGCTTTGACTCATAAAGGAACAACCTATAAATGGGGTGAGAGTCAGGAAACTGCTTTTCAGTTGTTGAAGCAGAAACTTTGTAGTGCATTGATATTAGCGTTACCTGAAGGAAGTAAGGATTTTGTAGTTTATTATGATGATTCTATCCAAGGACTTGGTTGTGTATTGATGCAACGTGACAAAGTAATAGCTTATGCCTCGCGACAGCTGAAGGTGCATGAAAAGAACTACACTACTCATGACTTGGAGTTAAGAGTAGTGGTCTTTGCATTGAAGATCTGGAGACACTACTTGTATGGTACCACGTGCACAATTTACACCGATCACAAGAGTCTTCGGCATATCTTTGAGCAGAAAGAGCTTAGCATGAGGCAACGACGCCAGGTGGAATTATTAAACAATTATGACTGTGCCATTAAATACCACCCGGGAAAGGCGAATGTAGTCGCCGATGCCTTGAGTAGAAAGGAAACCTCTAAAACCCGACGATGCGTGCCTTACAATTGAAGATTAGCACTCACTTGCCTGAAAAAATTAAGGAAGCCCAGACGGAAGCCTTTAAAGGTGAGAACGTTAGATCCAAATCTTTACGCGGGATGGATAAACAGTTAGAAGTCAAATCCGATGGAATACGATAATTCATGGATAGACTTTGGGTACCTTTATATGGGAATCTAAGAGACTTGGTTATGAGTGAAGCGCATAAGTCTAAGTATTCCATACATCCCGGCTCTGACAAAATGTACCATAACCTGAAGGCGCACTACTGGTGGCCTAACATGAAGGCAGATGTAGCTACATACGTGAGCAAATGCCTGACATGTTCTAAGGTTAAACTGGAATATCAAAAACCATCAGGGTTACTACAACAACCTGAAATCCCCTTGTGGATATGGGAACAAATCTCCATGGACTTCATTACTAAGTTTCCCAGAACTCCTAGTGGTTGTGACACGATATGGGTGATTGTGGATCGACTCACTAAGTCAGCTCACTTCTTGGCGATCAAGGAGACTGATAAAATGGACAGGTTAATGCGAATTTACTTTAAGGAAGTAGTGTCGAGGCATGGCATACCGATCTCGATTATATTTGATCGTGATGCTTGTTTTACGTCCCATTTTTGGCAATCGTTAGAGAAATCTTTGGGTATGCGTCTGGACATAAGCACTGCCTACCATCCACAGACCGATGGTCAGAGTGAACATACCATTCAAACTTTGGAAGACATGTTGCGTGCTTGTGTGATCGACTTTGGGAATAATTTGGAAGCTCATTTACCGTTGGTTGAGTTTTCTTACAACAATAGTTATCATACAGCATCAAGACAACACTATTTAAGGCATTATATGGGCGAAAGTGTAGATCACTAATTTGTTGGGCAGAAGTTGGTGATAGTCAATTGACTGGTCCTGAATTGGTACATGAGACCACAAAGAAGATAGTGCAGATACGAAACCGCATGGCTGCGGCGCGAGACAGACAGAAGAGTTACGCAGACAGATGACGGAAACCTTTGGAGTTTCAAATCGATGACATAGTCTTGCTGAAAGCTTCGCCGTGGAAAGGTGTAATTCGGTTTGGCAAGAGAGGCAAGCTTAATCCAAGATATGTTGGACCATTTGAGATTCTGGAAAGAATAGGTCCGGTGGCATATTGACTGGACTTGCCTGAGTCACTGAGTGGCGTTCACAATGTATTTCACGTCTCAAAAATGAAGAAGTGCCTATCTGACGAGACACTAACTGTACCACTCGAGGAAGTACAAGTAGATGATCAATTACGCTTTATGGAAAAGCCAGTTGAAGTAATGGATCGTGAGGTGAAGACTCTTAAGCAAAGCAAGATACCTATTGTCACACCCCAACCTTGACGGCGGAATCGTCGGGATATGAAGGTTAAGATTGTTCACAACCACATAACGCTAAATTTAAATGCAAATATTAATATTATAAGTTTCAAATGAAATACAATCATAAGTATCAAACATGAAATAGTTTCAAACAGAACAAAACATAACATAATCATTTTATTCATTTAACTAGGTCCAAATCCTAGTTTATTGCAAGCTTCAAATGATGACTTCAAACTTGGGCATTTCCTGAAACATGTTAAAAATAAAGGGTCAACTATAAAGTTTGTTAAAAATAAAGGGTTAACTATAAAGCTTCAAATAATGACTTCATATAAGACTTACAATAACACAAATAACCATGACAAAAAGTAAAGATGAATTGCATGTGCATTTACAAGTATCAAGATGTTTACAAGTGTAAGTTTATAAGGTTAACATGTTTCACCCCTAAAGGTGTGAAATGAAGTAAAAATTGGCAAGGAAACTCACATGATCAACAAGTATATATTTGGTGATTAATAAGGAGAAATAATTGTCGTCCCAATGTATTCCTTCACAAGGTACCTAAATATATAAATATTTTCAAGATTTAACGCCTAATAGCAAGTTTAACGAATTTACGAGAACTAGGGTTCAATTTGGGTATTTGGGGGTGTTCTTGTAAGTGCATCAAATAATAATAAAATTAAATAATATACTATATATATATTTTAAAAAAAATGACATCGAATCATTTATAATAATTAATAAAGTTTAAGTGTGAAATTTGAATAATTATTTGAAATAACCATAATTTATACGTTTGAATCAATAATAATTTATTAATTATTATTTACAAAAAAATTATCCAAGAGTAACTTTTGTTAAAAGGTTTATTATTTAATATATATATAATTATTTAACCTTAAAAAAATATGCAGAGAATATTTTGATGTCCTTAAAAATATTTAAAATTTATAAAAGTTATTTTTGTACTTATATAAAAAATACTATACCTTAATTAAGGCTAAAATACCTTTTAAAAAATGCATGAGGGTGCCCGGGTTCGAACCCGGGACCTCATGGATGGGGAGGCAATGTCTTAACAAGTGAACCAAGGCTCTCAGCCGTGTTTTATTTGGGTTTTAAAAGATTAAAACATAAACAGAAAAGAAAACCCCCAATTCCTTATGAACCCTAATTCGACAATCCCAAAATTGAACCTTAATTCGATAATGTAAGAGATTGTAATCATGGGGCTTTTGTTCCTCATGTAATTTCAAGTGTATGTAGGTGTTTAATTTACCCGTTTTGAATCGGTATACGATGTGCACGTATAAGACTAAGTCGCGACTGGGGAATAACTGATTCAGGTAACAATCGTTGATGATAACTCAATTAACTTTGTGGGTAGCTCCATGTGGTGTCCTTAATGCAAAGCCCCTTGTCAATTTTGAAAATTGAAGTTCGGATGATGGTGTTCGAGTGTGGTGTAGGTTGCGACCGAAGATGATGATGAAATTCGAGGATTTGGTTTGTCTTAGGTGCAATTGAGAGTTGGGTTTGATTAGAGATAGTTAGACGTTCGATCTGGTTGAATTAATTGAGTTATTATTGATGTTTAAGGCTCGAACGGCTATGTGTTTAAGGGGGTTTTGGTTATTCATTCGATTCACTTATTAACCGATGATTAAACGCGTTTAATTGGTACATTCAAGTTTGAAGTGAGTTCTAGAAGGATTGGGGAACAGTATTGGTTCTCGAATTGATGAAATTTGGTGGTTTATGGACTCGCCAGACTTGGCTAGAGTTCCGACCGCCGAAATTACGGGTGCAAGGAAAGTGGGGGTTTGGGTTTTATTAATTACACATTTGGTCCCTCAACTTTGAATTTATGTTATTTTATGTTAACACTTCAATTTAAAGTTTTTAAAGTGACATTAAGACCCCCTTAATTAACTTTAAATTTAACTTTAACCTACTCTTGTTAACTTTTATAACTTATTATTTATATAGTTATTAATAATAATAATAATAATAATAATAATAATAATAATAATAATAATAATAATATTATTATTATTATTATTATTATAGCTATTATTATTGTTATTAATATTATAATGTACAATTATCATTATTATGATTATTGTAATTATTGAAATTAACATCAATATATTCAATTCAATTATTTACAATATGAATTTTTAAATTAAAGAAAGAAGATAAAATAAAGAAACAAGTATAAATAACCCTCAAGTTTCATAAATGTCAACAATGATCCTTACCAGAATTAACAAAGTTAACTTTTGATTTAACAAAAATACGAGATGTTTCAGTCCCTTAACTTCAAAAGAATTTCGTCCCGGAATTAAAAATGAAACTATACGAATAAAAACGGGTATTTCTTCTTCATGTGCTCCTCACGTTCCCAAGTAAATTCAGCACAACGCTTATTCTCCCAACGAACCTTGACAATTGGGGTAGTTGTGGTTCTAGTCTTCTTCATAATGCGGTCCATAATTTCAACAGGTTTCTTAACAAAATGCAATGACTCATCGATCCGAATGTCTTCAAGCGGAACATGCAGACTTTCATCGGCCAAGCACTTTCTCAAATTTGAAACGTGGAACACAGGATGAACTTCACTAAGGTCGAAAGGTAGTTCCAGTTTATAAGCCACTTTCCCAATCCTTTTCAGGATTTTGAAAGGTCCTACAAATCTTGGAGCCAGTTTACCCTTCTTTCCAAAGCGAACAACACCTTTCCACGAAGAAACCTTAAGAAGAACCATCTCCCCAACTTGGAATCCCAATGTCTTATGTCGCTTATAAGCATAGCTCTTTTGTTGACTTCTTGCCACTTCAAGGTTCTTGCGGATTATAGAGACGTTATCGATCGTTTCTTGTATAAGTTCGGGACCAGTGATGAAGTTTTCACCAATGTCACTTTAGCAGATCGGTGAATGACCTTTACGACCATAAAGTGCTTCGAATGGGGCCATCTTGATACTCGAGTAATAACTATTGTTATACGAAAATTCCGCGAGTGGTAAATACGTATCCTAATCACCACCAAAGTCAAGGACACAAAGCCGTAGCAAGTCCTCCAAGGTTTGGATGGTTTGCTTGGTTTGACCATAAGTTTGAGGATGGTAAGCCGTGCTTTGATCCAATTGAATACCCAAGAGTTCATGCGTAGACGACCAAAAGTGTGAAGTGAAACGAGCATCTCAGTTGGATATGATGTGCAGAGGTACCCCATGACGACTTACAATTTCATCAACGTATATACGAGCTAACCTCGATGTCTTATAAGTGTCACGTATGGGTATAAAATGTGCCGATTTGGTCAATCGGTCAACGATCACCCATATGCTATCATGACAACGAGAGGTTCGGGGTAGCTTGCTTATGAAGTCCATGGATATGTGTTCCCACTTTCATATAGGAATCTCGAGTTGCTCAAATAATCCATTTGGACGTTGATGTTCAGCTTTAACCTTCGTACACGTGAGGCACTTAGCTACATAAGTCGCTATATCTTTCTTCATTCCAGGCCACCAATATTGACCACGCAGATCCATGTACATCTTATCGGAGCCAGGATGAATAGAATAACGAGTTTGATGAGATTCGTTCATGATAAAGGTACGAAGGTTATCGTGGTTTGGAAGCCAAATTCGATTCGCAAAGTACATCAACCCATTAGGTTTCATTTCCAATTGAGTTAGAAGGTTATGCTCCAGTTCATCTCTCATTCTTCCTTCTTGTTGCACCATTTGTTGAGCCTCCAAGATACTAGACTTGATGTCACTATCTATTCTCAAGTTTTGTAACAGTACAATACTCTCGTTAACGTTTAGTCGAATCTCAGTATCGAACTCTCCCAAAGTATCAAACCATTGCCGTCGATCACGAATTTCTTGAAATGAGACCATCTTGTTATGAATCTTTCGGCTTAGTGCATCGGTTACAACATTTGCTTTAAAAACGTGTCTCATATTGAGATCTTTTAAACGAATTTCTTAAATGTCACAATCGTAATCACTAATCAACTCCACCCAACGACGTTTTCTCATATTGAGATCTTTTTGATTAAAAATGTGTTGAAGGCTTTTATGATCGGTCTAGACTATGCATTGTGTACCATATAGGTAGTGTCTCCAAATCTTCAAAGCAAAAAAAACAACACCAAGCTCGAGATCGTGTGTTGTGTAATTGTCCTCGTGGACCTTCAATTGTCTCGATGCATAAGCTATGACCTTTCCTCGTTGCATGAGAACACAACCAAGGCCTTATTTAGATGCATCACAATACAAGGTGAAATCGTCGTTCCCATCAGGTAGGGTCAAGATAGGAGCATTTCACAACTTGTGCTTTAACGCTACAAAAGCTTCTTCTTGCTCAGACCCCTACTCGAACGGTTTATTCTTTTGTGTCAAAGAAGTGAGCGTCTTCATGATCCTCGAAAAGTTGGCAATGAATCGCCGATAATATCCAGCAAGACCAAAGAAAGAACGAACTTCGGTTGGAGTTTTTGGAACACACCAATTCTTCACAGCTTCCACCTTTGCAGGGTCAACGTGAATTCCTTGGCTATTCACCACGTGTCCTATAAATTGAACTTCCTCAAGCCAAAATTCACACTTCGAGAACTTGGCATACAATTGCTCTTTCTTCAACAACTCAAGAACTCGTCCCAGATGTAGCTCATGATCGGTGTGGGACTTGGAATAGATAAGTATGTCATCAATGAAGACGATCACGAACTTATCCAGATAAGGCTTGCATACTCGATTCATGAGATCCATGAAGACATCAGGAGCGTTTGTTAAACCAAAAGGCATAACCATGAACTCATAATGTCCATATCGAGTACAGAAGGCAGTCTTTGGGATATCATCGTCATGGACTCGTAATTGATGATAACCGGAACGTAAATTGATCTTCGAGAAAATAGTGGCTCCTTGAAGTTGATCAAACAAGTCATCGATACAAGGAAGAGGATAGCGGTTCTTGATGGTAAGCTTGTTAAGTTCATTATAGTCGATGCACATACGAAACGATCCATCTTTCTTCTTCACGAAAAGAACAGGTGCACCCCAAGGCGAAGAGCTAGGGCGAATGAAGCCCTTCTCGGATAGTTCTTGAAGTTGACTAGAGAGTTCTTGCATTTCCGATGGTGCAAGCCGATATGATGACTTAGCCACGGGGTTTGCTCCCAAAATCAAATCAATTTTAAACTTGACTTCACGCATGGGAGGTAAACCACTAAGGTCATCGAGAAATACTTCAGGAAAGTCTCGTATAATCGGGACATCCTTAAGATCTTTCCCTTTGACTTTCGTGTTGATCATGTAAGCCAAGAAAGCCATATAGTTCTTACTTAATCACTTTGGGGCTTGGGTGCAAGATATGAGTTTGAGCCCTTTAGAGGAATTTTCACCCGACACTTTCAATGTATCACGAGAAGGTAACAGTATATGAATGCACTTCTCAAAATAAATGATCTCGGCATTGTGTTTGGCTAACCAATCCATACCAATGATAACGTCAAAGCTTCCAAGGTTCATAGGAATAAGATCGATAAGGAAATCATGTGCATTGAGACTCAAAATACAATCATGGATAACGATATCAACGGTGATCGGTTCTCCATCGGTGACTTCAACGGTGAGAGGTGTTTCTAGTTTCGTATGTGGCTTAGCAAGAGTGGGTTCAAACTCTAATTATACAAAACTCTTATCGGCTCCAGAATCGAATAGGACATAGGCATGAGTTTTATTAATAAGGAACATACCTGGGAAGTTTTAAAGGTATTTAACGATACAGGTAACACATGAAAAGACTTAGATCATAAAATTTAAGGGTAAGTTAACATACCATTCACCACATCATTGTATGCTTGTGCTTGATTTGCATTGATGTTGAAAGCACGTCCTCGGGCTTGTGGAACATTACCCACAAGACGAGGGCATTGTGGACGAAAATGACCAGGTTCCCCACAGTTGTAGCAAACATGGTTCGTGACCATCGCGGCGTTATTAGGTGCACGGTGACAAGTCGCCATCAACTGACCATATTTACCGCATAAGGTACAGATGCGGCACGGTTGGTTTCCCGGATGATGGTACCAATAGGTGTTGCACATAGGTTGAGGACCAGCATAGGCCCTAGCCCCAGACACTTGTGCCACAGGTGCAGCCGTAGGTACAAGTTGTTTTTGAGGTTGTTTGGGTGCAGCCACAACATAGTTGTGCGCCAGTGTGAACTTGCGCTTCTTGTTGTTGTTGTTGTTGTTGTAAGACGGTTCGGATTTGGTCTCCTTAACAGCCTCAGTAGCCATCTATTCCACCTTCTTTGCACCCTTCACAGACATGGTGCCCGCTCGTATATGATTATCGGTGAGTTGAGCGGTGATAGTGATGGCTTCCTCCAAAGTTGTGGGTCGGCTACCCACCACAACATCTTGAATTTAGGGTGGTACAATCTTGATGAACTTCTTGATGTTGCGGGGGACAGTGTCGACCATATGGGGCAGCAGTATACTCAACTCATAATGCCTAGTTGAGTAGGTCAAATGGTCACCACCATCTTGCTTCAAGTTTCATAATTCCTCCTCCAGTTTTTATAGTTCACTCCTTGGGCAAAACTTCACGATGGCGATGTTCTTGAACTCATCCCAAGAGAGTGCCAAAACAGCATCAGCTCCTTGATTTCTCTTCTCGCTATTCCACCAGGTAAGTGCCCTTTTTTGGAACATACTAGTGGCATAACAAACTTTGAGTGCCTCGGGACACTCACAATTGACAAAGGTATTCTCCATGCTCTCTAACCACTCAAGAAGACCAGTGGCTCCTTCCTTGCCACTATAACTAGTGGGCTTGCAAGAACTAAAGTGCTTGAATGTACAAGTTTGGTCATTAAAGTGCTATTGAGTTCAAAAACCATGGTCAGGATGACAACAACCATTTGCTGGGCAATCATGGCAGCTAACTTACCATCGGAACTTTCATGCTTTCCATGATGACGAGACATGCTGGAATATACAAAATGAGTTAGACACAGGGAAAAGAATAACAAGGATTGTAATTTAAGCAAGGATAAGTCAAAAGTTGTTAGACACATGGAATAGTTCCATTTGGTAACGCATTACCATTTGGAAACATTAATATGTCAAGGTAAATTGACCCATTTGCCTTAGGAATTTGTGTATGTTGACCATGGTTTATCACTCATCCTAAAAATCCCCAGGTAAGCATAACTAGTCCCGTAGGATTTATGCGAAATGCTTGCCTTAGCCCGAAGGCATTTTGCCAGGAAAACCAGGATACAGGTGTCTATGAGCCACACAAATTTCTTAGGTTCATGAAATCAAAACCTTGATGAGATTTTCATAGATTAGACATAGAGTCTAACGAATTAAACCCACGATAATAAGTGTCGATTCCACATGTCATCGAGGATAAGTTTAGGAAAGTTTCATTTGTCGGGGAGAATTAAAGAAATCAAGAATAAGTCTAGGGGGGACAAGCAACAAAGTTTAAGCATTCACAAGGCACTCCTATGCTAAGGCATCAGGTTGCACATAAGAAGGCATAACATTATGTAGCATGCAAACAATGTACTTTTACAAAAATATATAAATATTATTCTACGAGGTTCATGCATAAACTATAGTCTAGGTCACTATTTTCTAATAACCTAAATCCCTATAGTCATGGGCTCTGATACCAATCTGTCACACCCCAACCTTGACGGCGGAATCGTCGAGATGTGAGTGTTAAGATTGTTCACAGCCACATAATTCTAAATTTAAATTCAAATATTAATAGTATAAGTTTCAAATGAAATACAATCATAAGTCTCAAACATGAAATAGTTCCAAACAAAACAAAACATAACATAATCATTTTATTCGTTTAACTAGGTTCAAATCCTAGTTTTTTGCAAGCTTCAAATGATGACTTCAAACTTGGGCATTTCCTAAAACATGTTAAAAATACTATAAAGTTGGTGAGTTTCCAAGGGTTTTACATACATAATATACCAAAGATAACAAGTAACAATTCATTTCATAGGTTATGAGTTAGCAAGTTTATAGAACACATATAATTACAATCAAACCTCGACTTGATTATAAATTTATAAGATTGGCTAAGTGTACTTGGTCCCCTGGCGACGTCTTGTCAATTTCGAAAATTGAAGTTCGGATGATGGTGTTCGTGTGTGGTGTAGGTTGCGACCGAAGATGATGATGAAATTTGAGGATTTGGTTTGTCTTAGGTGCAATTGAGAGTTGGGTTTGATTAGAGATAGTTAGACGTTCGATCTGGTTGAATTAATTGAGTTATTTTGATGTTTAAGGCTCGAACGGCTATATATTTAAGGGGGTTTCGGTTATTCATTCGATGCACTTAGTAACCGATGATTAAACGCGTTTAATTGGTGCATTCAAGTTCGAAGTGAGTTCTAGAAGGATTGGGGAACGGTTTTGGTTCTCGAATCGATGAATTTTGGTGGGACTTGGCCGGAGTTCCGGCCGCCGGAATAACGGGTGCAAGGGGAGTGGGGGTTTGGGTTTCATTAATTACACATTTGGTCCCTCAACATTGAATTTCTATTATTTTATGTTAACACTTCAATTTACCGTTTATAATTGACATTAAGACCCCCCTTAATTAACTTTAAGTTTAACTTTAACCTAATCATGTTAACTTTTATAACTTATTATTTAAATAATAATAATAATAATAATAATAATAATAATAATAATAATAATAATTATTATTATTATTATTATTATTATAGCTATTATTATTGTTATTAATATTATAATTTACTATTATCATTATTATGATTATTGTAATTATTAAAATTAACATCTAACATATTCAATATAATTGTTTACAATATGAACTTTTAAATTAAAGAAATTAAATAAAATAAAGAAACAAGTATAAATAACCCTCAAGTTTCATAAATGTCAACAATGGTCTTTACAAGAATGTAACAAAGTTAACATTTGATTTAACGAAAATACGAGATGTTACACCTATAGTCAAAGTTCGTTGGCACTCAAAACGTGGACCGGAATTCATGTGAGAACGCGAGGATCAGATGAAGCTCAAGTATCCTCATCTATTCGAAACAATGGCAACAGCCGGGGAAGGTACAGATTAAATTTTGAGACGAAATTTCTTTCAACATAGGGATTATGTGACAACTCACTCGATTTCGTTATGCCAATGTAGTAAACCAGGGATGTAGCACAACCATGTAATGCAATTTTCAGGACGAAATTTTTTCAACATGTGGATAATGTGACATCCGGTAATTTTCTGTTACCAAACTCTATTAGTTCCGTTAAGTCTCGCATACACGTGTCGTGAGCACACACTAGTTGTCGTTGAATGTTGGTGACTTAATAATAATAATCTATGATAAACAATAATAATCTAATTAATAATGTTGATTATTAGTTATGATTATGTGGTTCATGATTTTATAGAATTTTAAATGTTTGTTTTATAAATTTTACGCGATAACACGACAACGTATAAAATATATTTCGTGTGTTGTGTGATTTAATGTAAATGTCTAGGATTATTATTATTGGATAATAATACTTGTGTTTGGTAGTTAAAAACTATTTAAAAAGTATTAAAAAGATTAGTTTTTATAAAATATAATTAAAGGGGTTATTTTGTAAATACCTTTTAACTAAATATTACCATAATTAATCAAAATCAAACCCTAATCCCCACCCCATACCCCATTGTGGCCTAAACCAATCTCCAAACCCCCCACCATTCGAATTTGATCAACAACAAGCACAAAACAATCGATTTTGATTTAGTTTTAAGTGTTCCATAGTGCTAGCAAGTCCAATTCTTGATTCTACACGTTTAAAGTATGTTTTATCAAGTTGTTCATACTTTTTGGTGTAGATGAACCCTAATCCACGAAATTGATGATGATTATATGAAATTGATGATTGTATTATGATTATATGATGTTATTTAGGTTGTATGAATGTTAGATTATGTTGATTGTGCAAGTAATCTAGGGTTTGGTCATCTAGTTTATACATTACCATAAGAGGAAACTTTTTGTTCTTGGAATTCATGATTTGATGATGCTAAGATGTTAGATGTGATTCTTAGATGTTATTTTAATTGAATTGTACAATAAAATCCATGAAATTGTGATATTGATCATGACTTACTAAAAGTAGAAACTTTTGCGTATGATGTTGAGAATTTGGATGTTTTGGAGGTGATTAGCATGTTATAATGAATGCTATAAACTTGATTAGGTATATAATTGTTGAAATTATGGTTGAATTGGATACTTGAGCACTTTTGGGTATTACTTTCCCAAAATGGAAACTTTATTTTTATAGAACTTTGGATGTGATGTTTTGGACATGCTTATGATGTTCAAATCATATTAGAATGATTATGGATGATGTTTATTGTGTTAGAATGTGTAATTGAGTTGTATGGATGCTTGGTTGATCTTGTATGAAGTATAGATTTTGATGATCATACATGATGATGAATTATGGTTAGTGATTAGGAGATCATGATTGGGTTTGAAATTTGGTTGTCACTATATATGCTAGTAATGTGGTTATGATTGTCATATACGCATGCGAATCCGAGGCCCCTACTTAGTAGGATTAGTAGGGTTTAGGATGTGAGGTCGTGGGTGACTTCACATGGCATGTATTGCATGAGTAGACTTCATGTATGAATTGTTTGATGTGATGTATTTATAATATTTGAGCATGATGATTATTTGAGATTTGCATGAGTGTATGATGATCTAGTGTGGTATGATGACCTAGGTAGAACTTGGGTTGATGATGTGATGCACGTGGATAACTTACGTGATATTCGTGTATGATAAGTTTATTTGCATGATTAAACAATATTCTATCTAATATGTCACCAACGGGTCAAACAGGTCAACTAGGTTAACCTTGGGTTATTGAGTTTTTCTGTGTACACGTACTTATGTACTTGAGTGATTTAGGTAACCTTTGAAGGGTTGTCTTTGCACCTATCACGAGTCTCTTTATTCATTATCATTATACACCAAGTGAGTTCATGCCCCTCTATTTTATAAACCTTCTTCTAGGGGAGGTAGCATACTTGTACTCAAACGCTATTTTATTATTATAAGTTGTGTATGTTTTTACATAGTGCTTAATACCTTGAAAAGTCCTCACACTTTCGGATCGTTAATAATGGTAACTAGCTGGAAATCTTGGGTAGTACTACTGGGTGTGACGAGCCCCACCTGTGCGACTCGAGGTCAAACGGGTGCAATATTGTCCTAAACACAAACATCGTCATGACCTGGTAAGTCGTGATAGGAGGCAACAAACACAACACAGTTAGCTTCGATCGTGAAATCACTATGGATATTACTTGTGAATATAGACTAGGTATCTATTTCAGTAGAGTTCTTATGTTATACAACTGTTAATATTTATGATAAACGAAAACTCTTGAACATACCAACCATTATGTTGACATTTTTAGTATGCTATTATTAGGTCATTAGCTTTGCTTTCCATTAGGAGCACAACACAGGTCCAACATGCATCTGAAGGCTTTATTTCATAGACATATTTTGTTTGCCATTTATTTATGGGATTTGAACATTGGTATGGCGCGAGTTTTGCCATATTATGCATTTATTTACTTTGGGTTTGTCTTATTTACAAAACGCTTCCGCATGGTTTTAAACACTTAAACTTTGGTTGGTTTTCTTTGAATGTGGCATATAGTGTCGTTCTGAGTAACTAATGACTGTGATCCTGGTTTGTTCACACGCCTCGCAGTAAAACTCCGCATGTGGATTTTGAGGGTGTGATACCTAGAATTGCCCAAAATGACTAAGTGTTGGGTCATGCGCCCCAATATTGCCCATGCACCTAGAATCTTTCCCATGTGCCTAAGTGTTCCCATGCGCCCAGAAGGCCATGTGCCCGCATAGTGCCCATGCGCCTAAACTTAGAATTATTTTCTGAATTTTGGGGAAAATGTTAAATGTATGCTTTGATTTAGGATATTCCCGGGGGTGATGTAAGTTGACCTTATGATGATGGATGATGTATATTATGGCATGTATGATGATATTATGCTTATTTATGGTTATGCTTATGTTATGTTCCTTATTATGTATGTTTATATTTCGTGACTTTACGTGGTGTGATTATGAAAGTAAATGTAAAGTATTATGTAATAAGAGCAAAAAGATAATGAAAGAGGAACGTAAAAAATGAAAGAATACATGAATTAATGAATGATGAAATGGAAAGTTTTGCAAGAAAATGTAAGGAGGTGCTCGACTCTAATTTGTCATTAGCTCAACTGTGTGTGGTTTAGCTGACCCATAAGGATACACACAGGGGTCTGATCTTTGTGACTAGCCAAATGTATAGCTTACAGATATGACCTTGGATGTTTACCCCGATGTAGGTGCCAAGCTATGTGCGTTATGGAAGTCTTATCAACTTCAGCCTAGTGCCCCGCTTTGTTTTACGTTTGGGGTAAACTTATGTATGAAATCCTTGTTGCTTGCCCCGGTGTTGGTGCCAGGCTATATGCGTTATGGAAGTCTGATAAACTTCGGCCTAATATCCGTTTTGTGCTTATGTTTAGGGTATAGTATACATTTGGGATCTTTGTCGCTTACCTCGATGTTGGTGTCAGGCTATGTGCGTTATGGATGTCTTTTTATTAACTTTGGCCCTATGCACGCTTTGTGCTTACATTTGGGGTATAACTGATGACACTGATCCAGAAAGAATGAAAGAAAGATGTGTAATGAATGGTAATGGAAGATAATAATGATATTACCTATGTGTACGTATGATGTATGATCGCACTTGAAAGTAAAGAATGGTTTCAAACAAAAGAAAAGTATTTTATTTATAAAACTAGAACTCACTCAGCAACGCTGAATTTTATGTATTTTCCAATTGGTAGGTAATGTTGCTGAGGATGGCACTGGGTAGCTATTTGACATTTTGGGATGGCAGCCATTTGTTTAAATTATGATGTTTTTGCATTGTAATGCGAACAAACAATATTTTGTAACGATTATGATTGTTGTATTATTTTGCTAAAGCAATGAATGACATGATTTTAAATTATTCCGCTACGTTGTTTTGGTACACTTAAATATATGTTTTATGTGCAATAACTGATCAGCTGTAAGCGTCTCCGGAACGAGGCCTTACAAGTTGGCATCAGAGCCAAAGTTTAAGTGAAACGGGTAAATTTTCAAAAGAAACCTAAACTTAAATTGAGAATGGGACAAAAGGGAAGGGATGCTAGTCCGAGTAGCTACGTGCCATCAGGTATTTTCTTAATGTTAACCGGTATTATGTGTGCATGTTATATGATTTATGTGCCTTTAGTATATTTAGATACTGATGTAGTCAGGATAGAAATGCTTGGGGTATGAAGAGTAAAGTAAGTGGCTAATCACAACAAACCACTGTAATTAGGGACTTACTATACTTGACGTAAACTGAGCTATTACCTTGAATGATTGTGTTAGTTTTTGAATCTTATAGCAGGTTAGAGGATGGTTGGAGGTAGTTCTTTGAAGGTTTCGCCAGGTGAAGGTTGTGGTGAACGTGGTGCTGGACCGCATGTCACGAGAAACATGGCTAGGGCGGCTGAAATGGTACTTAAAGAGCCCGAGATTCATCACCCGTAAAGCAGAGATGATAGTACTAATCCGAGGACCGCATTGAAAGAGGCTGTTGTTGAGGGAGTTCAACAGGTCATGCAGAAGATTTTGCCATCTATGGTGATTGAGGTAATTAGGGCGGGGAAGGAGACAACCGTGATTGAAGTGAATATGAAGGATAGCGGTGACCAGAATTGGAATAGAAAACAAGTTGAACGTGAGAGTTTCACTCCAAACAGCATGGTTGTCAGGATGGATGACCGGTGTGTGCTTACGTCCGGTGTGGAGACGATGAGGTGTGGTAAGGGGCATACTGGAGAGTGTAGGTGGGGATTAAATGTATGCTTAAACTGAGAGGCAGGGCATATGGCAAAATAATGTGGGGTTATAAGGTGCTATAACTATGGTGGAAGGGGACACATGAGTAGGGACTGCAAGAAACCAAGGGTTGAAAGTTCTGGAGGAAAGAAGATGACCGGAACCAAAGGGCAGAAAGCAAGCACTAGAGCTTTCACGATGACCCGGTAGGAGGTTAGGACGGACCCGAAGTTGTGTCAGGTATGTTTCTAGTAAACTAAACTCTAGCTTCTATGTAATTTGATTCAGGTGCTAGTAAGAGTTTTAGTTTTGCTACTTTCTGTGCTAAATTCCCTATTAGTAGTAAGAGTATAGATAAGCCCTTTGATGTATAAACTTCCATAGGTAAGTCTACCAAGATTTCTGAGATGATAGAAGGCTGTGACATAGAATTAGAAGGTCGTAAGTTTCCAGTTAGATCATTCGTGATGACCTTAGGCGGATTCGAAGCAGTCCTAGGAATGGATTGGTTGGCGGATTACGAGGCGAATATTGTGTGTCACAAGAAGATGATTAGACTAACAGCACCTGACTGGAGTTCGGTGATCGAGTTACGACGATTCCGAAGGTGATTTCGATGGCGGTGGCGGGAAAGTGCATGAACTATAGATGTAGTGCCTATTTGGCCTACGTGAAGGATGTGGACACGCCAAAACCACAATTGCCCGATGTACTAGTTGTGCGTGACTTTCCTGATGTGTTCATAGAAGATTTACCAGGTGTGCCATCAGATCGCGAGATCGAGTTTCAGATCGACTTGATACCCGGTGCCCAGCCTGTAGCTAAGGCGCCGTATCATTTAGCCCCCTCTGAGATGAAGGAACTGATGGAACAAAGGTAGGAGTTGCTCGATAAGGGGTTCATTAGACCGAGTATCTCTCCTTGGGGTGCTCCAGTCTTGTTCGTGAAAAAATGGACGATAGTATGAGGATGTGTATTGACTACCACGAGCTGAACAACTTGACAATGAAGAATCGATATCCATTGTCGAGGATTGAGGACCTGTTTGATCAGCTCCAAGGTGCCAGTTGGTTCTCAAGGATAGATCTTCAATCTTGCTACCATCAACTGAAGGTGAAGGAGCAATATATTCCTAAAAAATCTTTTCGCACGCGTTATGGACACTACGAGTTCCTCGTTATGTATTTTGGTTTAACTAACGTGCCAACTGCTTTTATGGACTTGATGAATCGAGTGTGCCAGCCGATGTTGGATAAATCAGTGATAGTGTTTATTGATGATATCCTGATTTGCTCGAGGAGCGAAGAGGAGCATGGGGGCCACATTCGGGAAGTGTTGGAGACATTGAGGAAGGAGAAGCTATATGCTAAGTCCTCCAAGTACGCATTCTGGTTGCGCAAAGTTTAGTTCTTGGGTCACGTAGTGAATCCCGAGGGGATTATGGTAGACCCGGCAAAGGTGGAGGCGGTGATACAATGGATGTCGCCAAAGACATTATCCGAGATCCGTAGTTTCTTGGGGTTGGCAGGCTATTATAGAACATTCATCTAAGACTTCTCTAAGATAGCTTCTCCGTTGACTAAGTTGATCCGCATGGACGTGAAGTTTGTTTGGGGTCAAGATCAAAGGATGACTTTTGAGGAGCTAAAGACGAGGTTGACTCAAGCTCCTATCTTGTCATTACCCGAAGAAGCGAGGATTTGTGGTCTATTCAGATGCTCCTTACTTGGGGTTGGGTTGCGTACTGATGCAACAATGAAAGATTATAGCTTACGCATCTTGACAATTAAAAGTTCATGAGGTCAATTATCCTACGCATGACTTGGAGCTAGCAGTTGTGGTCGTTGCATTAAAGATTTGGAGGCACTACTTATATGGAATGAAGTGCACAATCTTCATGAACCATAAAAGCTTGAAGTACTTCTTTGAGCGAAAGGATTTGAATATGAGGAAGAGGTGATGGTTGGAGTTTATAAAGGATTATGATTGCGAGATCCATTACCATTTGGGAAAGGCCAATGTCGTGGCGGATGCCCTTAGTCGAAAGGAGAGACCCGAGCCAATTTGGGTGAAAGCTTATCAGTTGGTCATGACCTCTGATGTGATGAAGCAAGTCAAGGAGTTTCAAGACAAGGCATTGAAAGAAGATCGTCTTAACTTCGAGAGGATGAGAGGTCTAGTCGCGGAGTTGGGTGAAAACACTCTTGGTGTTGGAACTTGATTTGGACGGATGTGGATCCCTTGTTTTGGGGACTTACATGGGAAGATCATGGATGAAGCTCATAAGACTCGATACTCCATTCATCCCAGTGCCATAAAAATGTGTCAAGGCATGAAGAAAGATTATTGGTGGCCAGGTGCGAAGCATGATGTAACGGAGTATGTGAGTAAGTGCCTTACTTGCTTGTTAGTGAAGGCGGAGCATCAGAAGTCATACGGGAAGATCCAACCTTTGGATATACTTGAGTGGAAGTGGGAGCATATAACCATGGGCATTATCACGAAGTTACCACGTACCGTAAAGGGGTATGATGCTTTATGGGTGATATTGGCCATAAAGAGTTAGGGAGTGTCGAGGTGATTGAGGCTACGACTGAGAAGCTTGAAAAGATCAAAGACTTCATGAAGGCAGCTAAAGATAGACAGAAGTCATAAGCCGACAAGAGGCAAAGACCGATTGAGTTCCAGGTAGGTGATAGGGTTATGTTGAAAGTCTCACCTTGGAAAGGTATCATTCGGTCAGGAAGCGGGGCAAGTTGAGCTCGAGATACATAGGGCGTTTTGGAAATATTGCCCGTGTAGGAGAGGTGGCCCATAGATTAGAGTTACCTGATGAGTTAAATGGAATTCACTGGACATTCCATGTATCTCATCTGAGAAAGTGTTTAGCTGACGAGGATATGGTTGTACCACCGGAGGACATTGAAGTTGATGAAATACTCAATTATGTGGAGCAACCAGTGGCAATCATTGATCTCAAGGAAAAGAGGTTAAGGAATAAAGTGGTTCCCCTTGTGTGTGAACAATGGAAGCACAGGAAGGGATTTGAGTCTACGTGGGAGACTAAAGAAGAGATGAAGCAGCATTACCAACATTTGTTTCAGGAATAACTGTAAGGCCCCGTTCTCGGGACGCTCACAGCTGGTCAATCATCGCACATAAAATGTATAATTACATTAACTTTAATAAAACATTGCAGTGGAAACACTTAAACAAATATTTTATTCCATTATAATAATCGCTTTTGCAAAATAATACAACATTCATTACAAAACATCATTTGTTCGCATTACAATGAAAAAACATTATACAAAAGAATGCCATTCAAAACGAGCCAAGTAGCTGCCACGTGCCATCCTCAACAACAATCACCTGCCAGTTAAAAAGTTTAAGAAGAAGTAGAATTCTAATAGTAAAGGTCAAGTGAAATTCGAAAATAGGACTTGAATTTACATGGTAAAGAGAAGATGAAGTTAAAAGGAAATATCCTCAGTTATTTAAGGTTAAATTGAATGAAAAGGAGAAAATACAAAGATGAAAAATTCCCCACAACCTTTGAAAGTGCCTACCGGTGAATTTTGGAACAAAATTCTTTTTACGGATGTGACAACCCTAAAATCTAAGATTAGGTAAACTAATGCCTAAAGAATTTTTTATAGATTTATATTTATATACTTTATTGAATAATTAAGGTAAGTTTATTTGACTAACTCCTAATGAATCTTATATATTTTGCATATGTTATGTGAGCATGCATGAACCCATGCATAAATATTTACGTATGTATGTTTATAAATATTTGTGAACTTTGTGATCTTTGAACCATATGTGTTAGTTACCAATTATAAGTCTAAGTGATTAATTAGATTAATATTAGATGTTTTAACTATATGTATTGTATTAAAAACTTAAACTCAATCAAACATCACCAAACAGGATTTCATCAAGAAACTTTGAATCAAAACTAAAACAAATCACACCTTAAGCACCTAAACACCAATATAGACACAACCTTAGCCATAATCTCGGTTCATTAGAACACTAAGAAGCCCGATTAAGCACCTAATCCTTTGTCTAAGCCTAGCTCAATGACTAAGAAAGACATTAGCACCATAAAGTTCCACCTAGCCAACCTTACACAAATCACCACCTTACACTGCCACCTTGCATGGCCTTGACACTAACCCTCCCCTCAAATCACCACCTAGTCGGCTTCTCATTGATCACCCCTTAATCAAACACCTTAGCATATAAGATGGACATCTAAGGACCCTAACATTCACACCTCAACACCCTAGTATAGACCTAATGATGGAAAAGTTCCCCTTGAAACTCTCGGCCACATGAAGATGAAACCACAACCAACACCATCCTTGACCGCCACTTATCTTGATTCTCTCTCTCTCTCTCGGTTAACATAAAACCATTACCACCATCTCTTGCACCAAGCCGATCCTCACTTTCAATAACAAGATAGCCAAGCTAACCTTTACTAGTTCACCATCATCAATCTCCAAGTTCAAGAACTATTCCACCAAGCAGATCATCCACGGATAATCAAGCCATTCTCTTAAGTTTCTTGCATCAACACTCAAGGTTTGATTACTAATCCAAATAGATAGAAGTATGTGTATGTTTTAACTAAACATATACAAACCAACCTTTAAAAATCAACAAGATCATTTCCAAAACTTATATACAAATGATGTTATTTAAAAAGCAGTAAGAAAAGAATTCAAAAACGGAAAGTTTGAAAGTTTTATAAAATTAAGGTATTTTTACAAAAATTATAGGGTTAAAACATAGATATTCTTGATGAATTAGATTAAATACTTAATGGCTTTGATTGTGGGAATAAAATTAGAAAATTGTTAGAAAATATTAGAATTAGCATCTTGTAAATTTTGATGTAATAATAATAGGCATATTACTTTATATATTTGTTCAAGAAAACAAAAGAAAATTTGTTTTAAAAGCTTCAAACTTGGTAGAAATCTGGAAAAATTATATATCAACCCTTACTTTTTATAGCAATTCCTGAATAAATTTCGTGAATTAATTCGCATTTATGCCTGAGTTATATATTTTTGAATATTCTGTAATTGGAAATTTTGGAAAAATATCTATACAGAGAGTTAAATTACGAAAAATGTACATAAATTATGGTATTTATAATAGAATAGTATGTATGAATTTTAGGAATTTTAGTGATGTATTATAATATTTCTAATGATTTATATGGAACTTGTAAACTTTCTAGTAAATTATTTATTATGAATTGTGAGTCTGGAATTTTATGAAATAAACTATATTTTTGAATGTTTATGCTGCTGAAATTTGATGAATTTAAGAAAAACAGAAGCTATCGGTTTAAAATCTTCAATTAAAATGCTGAAAATTTTAAACAAATTTGTTTTATTCTAACAAAAAAATTAATTTATAAGAATTACTTGATTTGACTAGAAATAAGGTGAGATTTATAGCCCCATTTTAAAATTTATGAATTTTGAGGGAAAAAGCATACTATTTTATGATTATTGCTATTACAATTAAGACTTTTTGAGATTACTGTCATTCTGCATAAGCTACAACCATTAATTCCGATGAGAAACCATCTAGTAATATAGGTAGCACTACTTAGGAAAATATTTCCTACACCAACAGGATGAGTGTTGTGATTCTACATTATCTGATTATTGATTTATATTTGTGACAGTTACAAAACACCTAGCTTATTAGTACGTTTGGTTGTAGTTTTATTCATATTGCATCAATGTATTTTGTTTAGTAATTAAACCTATGTTCTCACCAACTTTATGTTGACTATTTTGAGTATGCTTTTCCAAGTTATCAGAATGACTAACAATATTATATTTTCATTTGATGTGTACAATGGATGGGGTGAAGTGATGGGAAGAACTTGCAAGACCGGTGAAGGGTGTGCACTTACAACACAACAACACAGTGAGGAGAGTTGCTAAGAACACTTAATAGATCAAACATGGAACTGGTTAACCTTTATAATGATACTAAGAACACAAGTAAATATGAGACAGAACAAGATAGCAAAACACACAAGGAGTTAGTTTTCAAGATTGCAGTATATTCCTTTCTCAAGTTCTATTACAAATGTTACAAAGCATATCACAAAGTTACAAGTAGTAGAGATACATATACTATATCCTATAGCCGACCATACTTTGAAAGCCAGCTGGATACAATTGCTAGACAACAAACAAAATCAAATGTAGAGTCAAAAGGCAGATTGCCTTTTGATTAGTGACTATAACATGCCATAGCTCACATCCTAATATATTACAAAAAGGATAAAGTACATAAAGTGGAAAGTTACAGACTCAAGACCTCAATATATAGTTACCAAAAGCATGGACCTTTTCACCAACTTATAAAAGTTGGTGACTTTACAGAGTTGCAGCAAAAAGGGGTCCAGCTTTATGAAAAGTACATCAGATAAAGCAAGTGTTCAAAAGTCTTTGAAAAAAAGCTGTCTTCAAGTGTTGGCTTCGGAAGACTTTGTCTTTGAAGCTTCGGAAGACTTAATCTTTGGCTTTGGAAGATATTGGTCTTGGCTTCAGAAGATTTCACACTTAGTTTATTTTCTAATGTTGGTGTGAAACTTCCGAAGCATTCTACTTCAGTACACTTGTGCATGCATGCAGGAGATACTTTGGGTGTTTGGGTTGCATCAGCCTTTACATTTACTCCTTACAAACTCCCCCTAGGCTGATGCTACCCAAACACTTGAAGACTTCAGATATTGACAGTCCTCAACAGGATGATGACCATCCCTTTCTTCATGAAATGATCAGGATCACTCAGACTCTCAAAGTATCTTCTCATGTCAAAGAGATCATGTAGAGGCAGAGTAAACATATCCTGCCATGTGTAAATATTTTCAATACCCTGTTCTCTGATGACATGCAATCTTTCCGGACTTGTAGTGTATGTCCAAGACAAGATGGGTCTTCCTGATGCTAGAGGAGCTATTTGAGTTGGAGTTGATGTAGCATCCTCTATTTGCACATCCTCTAGTTGTTCTGACTCATCCAGAGGTTTGGAGATGGATGTTTTTTTCTTCTTCTTCATTGACTTTGGTTTGGAAGCTATCCTTTTTCTCCTCTTTCAACCTTTTAGTTGAGAAGACTGGCCTGCAGCACCTGATTGATCTTCTTTGCCTTTCTCAGTTGGGTTTTCCTCTCTCACAGGGTCAGATTGAGAGGGGACAAAACCCTGTTGTGCATCAGAAGTGAAAGCTTGCTGAGGCTCAACAGGAGATTCAGGTTGTGTTGTCTCAAATGGTTCAACCTTAATCTCTAATTCCTGAGGGACCTAACTTGGTGGGGAGTGTAAGTCAACAAGTTCACCTCTTTGAATCTTCGACTTGATCACTCTGATATGCTCATCCATGGTGGACAGAGACATAGGACCAAGTCTCCTTCCGGAGAATCCATACAGCTTCAAGAAGCTCATCATCTTTTGCCTATCGGCAGACTTCTTCATACTTTTCTAGATGATGGCTCTTGACTTTGCAGCCTCTTCCCTTAACTTCCTTTTGGTAATCTTTCTCTCTTTGACTATCTAAAGTTCAAGTTTTTTGAGGTATTCAAACTCAATATAGTCAAAGGGTAAGGGAAGAAATGCAGCAGGATGATAGAGGCTTGTGGCACTCAGGTAGTTGATCATGTTGATCCTATCTTTTTCTTTGTCTACATGAGGTTTTTGTGGCACCACATCCTCTTGCATAGGACTTTCTTCAACTGGGGTGAGAGAAGGAACATGCTTGTATAGTCTTTTCTTTCTTCTTTGATCTGAAGAAGTAGTTTTGCATCCTTTGCCTCCTTTGATTCCTTTGACAATTCCTTGTCAGCCAGTTCATTTAACTCATCTAAGGGGAGAGAGATGATGTTATCTATCTCATAGTTCCTGGTCTGCAAGTAGTTGATCCTGAATGCCTACAATTCATCATTCTGAGTGTTTGGTCTGGGGGCAGCCCTGAAAGCGGATTCCATGAGCCTTGCAGACCTAGTAGAGGAACCTTCTCCCCTTAGCCTCCTTTTCTTCTCTCTCTCTCTCTCTCCTCCTCAACCTCCTCAGAAGTCACTTTTATTTTCTCTTTGTCACTCACAGACCTTTATGACTCAGGGTGGAGAGAGCTTTGACCTTCATTGCTTGGTGTAGCTTCCAAGCTCTGGCAAGAGAGAGGTTGAGATGCACCTTCAGCAGAAGATATCTCATAAAGGGAATGAATCTATGAAGCAGTTGATGGTGAGGCAGAGCTCTCTGGTTCTACCACTGGGCCTTCAGTCAAGGGTTCCCCTATGAAGCTAATCTTAGGGTATGCCTCAACATCCAGTTGACCAATGACATTGCTTGATTGCCTTAGTCTCCTTCTGAAACTAAACTCTATAGTGATTCTATCTTGAATTCTTTGAGCCAGCTTGTCAGCCTGTCTTGATTTGGTTGACAAGTTGCATGTTGACAAGATCCAGACTTTCATCGAAGTTCAAGGTCTGAAAATTGAAGACCTCTTGCTTCCCTTGAACTCTTTGAATAATGAGGGCTCTTTAGCTTTCATCATACATCCACCCAATAATGTGACTGAAGTTAGTGGAGATGACATTGCCCTTGGTATTCCTTTTTCAAAGACTTTGAATGTAGGAGTCTATGGAGTCCACATGAATGTGAACTTCAGGAAGTTGCTAAGTATGCACAATTGCAAGTGAGGATGGTGAGTCCTCAATGTCCATACTCCTTGAAGAACTCCTAGGTTTCGTAACTGTAATGACTTTCTCCCCTTTTTTGGTAGCATCATCCTCTTGCATAGGTGAGCTAGGAGTTAGGTCAATCACACTCACAGGTTCTTGTGTTCCTGGTTGAGCTTCTCTTAAAGGTCTCCCAGCTAGTTGTTCCCTGAGATTAGAAATCTCAAGTTGCTAATCATTGACCATGTTTTGCAAGGTAGTCACTTGAGATTCAAGATGACTAACCTTGGAGACTAAATAGGTGCATGTTTATGACAGTTTTTGCACCTTTAGCCTCAAATTCCCCTCATCTTCATCCGAAGAATCATTAGGGGATGAGATGATTGGACCAAAGTCCTCTATCTCACCACCAGCTTCAGGTTCTTAGCTGTTGGATTTCCTCTGCTCAATGACAGCCTCAGATGAGGTGTCAATTGGCTGAGTTGCCATGGTTGAGGTCTGAATCATGTATTCACTTGAAAAAGTGAGAGCCTCTTCCATATAGATATCCTGAACAAGTTCAGAAGTATCCACCTTAGTTATGGGTGACTGATGTGGGCTAGACATAAGAGACTCAGGAGCACTCATCTCTTTTTGAGAAGTGGAAAAGAAGAGAGAATTATGGTACTCACTGAAACCTAAGTCTTTATTATTATAGAAGTCAAGGTTTGGAATGGGTTGGTTTAACTCCAAAGGCTAGGGATGGTAACTGTCCCCTGAAGGTTGATCACTTGAGTGTTGAGACTCAGCGTGAAGGCTTAAGACATTTGGGCTTGTGATCTCATCAGGCTGAGTATGAGGAACCTCAGCACTGATCATAGAAGTAATGGTAGTGGTTTGCTCTTTAGAAGAAGATGGAGCTCCAGTATCCACTTCCTCCTGTATGGGTGAGCATATGGGGGCCTGCACAGATTGAATAGTCTGAGTAGGGATTTGTTTGTGTTTTCTATGGTAGGTGAGGGTGATTTGTGGCTATTGTGGTGGTTGAGATGTAGAAGGTGTGGGTTCAACACTAGCTGGTGCTGCTAGGTTGTCACCTTGAGCAATGAGCTCTAACATTTTTGGGACAAGGGTTGTTTCTACCCCAGAGAAGCCAACATTTGGCTTTCTCAAGATTTTAAAGATGTCGGGCTTCATCTGTCCCAATCTAAGAATATTACCTGTTTCCCTTAACTATGAGCCCAGTTCACAATTAAGAATGTATTAAACATATCTAGGAAGTATGTAGTATTCTAAGGAGTCAAAGTTTGCAAGCAGATTTGTATAAACAAATTGAGAGTACCTGAACTTGACTCCCTGAACCATCCCATGCACTATGAAGGAGAGATCTTCAGGAATCTGGTCCCACCCCCATGCTTGTTAGACAAGTTGTGGATAACCACATGTAGCAGGTATTTCCACTGGGATGAGACCTTCCCTTTCCTAAAGGTCTTTACAGAGAAGTCTCCCTCATAGCCTATCTTCTCAAAAAAGTGGTTAACAACTTCTTTGGGGAAGAACACCTCACCTTCTTCATCATCCAGCTGGAGATGATTGTTGATGATGGCCGGAGTGATGACGATTGGTCTCCCCTGCACTGTGGCAGACAATGCCTTCTCCCCATCCATAATGACCTCTTGGCAGGTCTTCTAAATTCTAGCAGATGATCCTCACACAGAGTAGGATCAATGGTAAGGGAGGTGAAATAGTTTGATAGAGCTAACAAAAGGCAAACCTCTGAGAAATGTGGATCTTTCTCAGGGTATAATAGAGCAACTTGGTTGTGTTGCCTGTGTAACTACATGGAGAAATCGGGTTCATTTCGTCGATTAAGGTTGGCTATTGTGAGAAAGCTTAAGGATGAAGGATGTATGAACGAAGGTGGTTTCTGAGAGAAATTTGAGGTTTAGGTTTGGAGGAAAGAAGAAGATGATAGAAAGAGGGGGAACCGTTGGGTTTATATGTGAAAAGGATTTAAGACAAAGTTAATGAAAGATGATAAACTCTGAAATCCGGATGTCGGTCCTACCTCTGAAAAAGTAGTTTTCTTTTTGCTCAAAAAGTAGTTTTCTTGGAAATCAAAAAGCTTCTGAAGGTAAATTGTCTTCGGAAGTTTTAATGAAAAAGCTTCCGAAGCTAAAATGACTTCGGAAGAATTTCCTAAAAGTTTTGGAAAATTTTGCTTCGGGAGAAAATTTAGACTTGGATGTTTTGTCCAAAAGAACAAAGCTTCCGAGAATTAATTTGCTTCAAAAGGAAATTGTCCTTGAAAACATATAAGTGCTTAAGAAAGGTTATAACCTTCGGAAGATATTTCAGAAATTTCTTTCGAAGGAAAATGACTTAGGCAGTTATTTGTTTTAAAGGCATAAGTTTCTTCCGAAGGTAAAAACATATCTTCCAAAGGATCAATTTTTTTTCAGAAATCTAAGGAAAGACTTCAAAAGGTTTTCATCCAAAGAAAATAAGAGCTTATGAAGGTGATAAACTAAACAACTTAGGACACACAGATTTTAAGAAATAATAAGAATCAGTTTAAGAAAAACCTACTCAAAGTTTATCATCCCAATAGTTGATATAAGATACTTAAATCTATGTTCATCAAAGGCTTTTGTAAACAGATCAGTATATTGTTTATTTGTGTGAACTTTGACGAGTTTAATTAATCCCTTTTCAAAGTTATCTTTAATTAAATGATGATATTGATGTGTTTTGTCCTTGAGTGCTGCACAGGATTCTCTGTGATAGAGATAGCACTGTTTTTGTCTATGTAATTGGGAGTCTCCTTGAAGTTTAATCCATAGTCAAGCATCTAATTCTGAATCCAAAGCACATGAGCACAGCAGCTTGCAGCAGTAGTGTATTCAGCTTCAGCAGTTGATGAAGAGACACAGGATTATTTTTTGCATTGCCTTAAGAAAACCCTTCCACCAAGAAACTGACATCCCCCAGATGTAGACTTTGTAGTCATATTGCAACCACCATAATCACTATTTGTATAAGCATATAGATTGAAGTCAAAATTCTTAGGATACCAAAGACCAAGTATTGAAGCACTTTTGAGGTATCTTAGAATCCTTTTGAAAATGATGAGGTGAGACATCTTGGGGTTGGCTTGATATCTTGCACAAATACATGTGGCAAACATGATATCAGGCCTGCTAGCTCTAAGATACATAAGAGACCAATCATAGCCCTGTATAGGTGTTCATCTACACACTCCCCCTCAAGATCAGGCCTAAGGGAGTGGTTTCTAGGTATGGGTGTCTTAGCAATCTCAGTCATGTTAAATCTTTTGAGTATGTCTTGAACATACTTTGACTGACTTATGAAGATGCTATCTTCAACTTGCCTCACTTGAATTCCCAGAAAAAAGTTGAGTTCCCCCATGGCACTCATTTCATATTTGTCCTTCATCAGTTTTTCAAAGTCTTTACAGAGCTTTGGATTAGTTGAACCAATGATGATGTCATATACATATACTTGAACTAGCATTAAGTCATTTCCTCGTCCTTTGATGAAGAGAGTTCCATCTATAGTACCCCTTCTGTACCATACTTGCAGAGATACTGAGATAGAGTCTCATACCATTTCCTTGGTGCCTGATGCATCCCATAAAGAGCTTTGTCAAGTTTACAGACATAATCAGGATAATCAAGATCTGCAAAACTAGGTGGTTGTTTGACATACACCTCTTCATCAATCACCCCATATAGAAAAGCACACTTGACATCAATTTGATAGACCTTGAAGTTCTTGGATGCAGCAAATGCCAAGAATATCCTAACAGCTTCTAGTCTTGCTACAGGAGCAAAGACATCAGTGTAATCAATTCCTTCTTCTTGTGTGTACCCTTGAACAACTAGTCTAGCTTTGTTTTTTTATGACAATTCCTCAATCATCTTTCTTATTCCTAAACACCCATTTGGTTCCTATAATAGTCTTCCCATGAGGAAGTGCACAAAGGTTCCAAACTTTCTGCCTTTTGAATTGAAACAGCTCCTCTTGCATGGCTTCAACCCAACTTCCATCCTTTAGAGCCTCATCAATTTTCTTTGGCTCTATCTGGGATAAGAAACAAGAGTGAAGACAAACATTTTCTTCATGGGTTTGTCCTCTTGTTCTTACCCCTGTGTCAACATCTCCAATGATGTTTGTGGTGGGGTGAAACTTGTGGATCCTTAGCTAAGGGATCAAAACAAGTTGCTGAAAGAGATCTAAATTTAAAAAATTTAGATCTAGCATTGATGCTTCCTCCACCATATCGGCACACTTATCAAGAAAAACTTGATCCAATGAGTGTGTGACATCATTGATGTTTTCATCTATGGAGTGGTTATCAACATCAAGAAATTCCTGATCACTGTCACCACCACCATTATTTTCTTCTGCATTTGAAGTATCTTTATCTAGTTGTTGAGCCTCTGAGCTGGAATTTGAAGGCATCTCAAATGTATCAGCTGAATTTGTCATTATGGTGCTGATAGAAACCTCATTTGGAGAAGTAGTTACAACTGGAGCTAAAGATGTGTGGTTTGAAGGTCTTCTTAGCTCAACTCTTGGGTCAGGATCACTTGTGGGTAAGATATCTGTAGATCTAAAACATTCTCATAAGATTTGTTAAAACAGTTGGTAACTAAATCAAGATCAAATAACCAATCAGGACCAGAACCATCCACACAGGGTGTGTGTTCACTGAAAGTCACATTGGTTGACTCCTTAACAATTCTAGTTCTGAGATTGTATACTCTATAAGCCTTAGCTTGAGAATAGTATCCAATAAAGTGTCCATCATCTGATTTCTCAGCAAATTTGGCAATTTGATCTTTGGTATTCAAGATGGTGCAAGGACATCCAAATGACCTGAGAAAACCAATAAAAGGTTTTCTCTTGTGCCAAAGTTCGTAAGGAGTCTTGCCATGAGTCTTAACCACTAAAACTCTATTTTGCACATAACATGCAGTGTTGACTGCCTCTGCCTAGAAAGTGATGGGTAGTTTAGAGTCGGACAACATGGTTCTTGCAGCTTCAATTCAGTATCTTGTTTCTCCTCTCAGCAACACCATTTTGTTGAGGGTTCCTGGGAGCACTGTATTGTCTTGTAATACCTTTTTCATCACAAAATGTATCAAGGATTTGGTTCTTGAATTCAGTTCTCTGATCACATCTTCTGGTTTTGACCTTGTGATCACTTTGATTCTCAATCTTTAAGATGAAATTCTTCAGAATCTCAGGAGTTTCATCCTTAGATCTAAGGAAAAAGACCCAATTAAATCTTGTAAAGTCATTTGTGATCACCAAACAATAAGAAGTCCTTCCTACACTCATTACACCGGTAGGGCCAAAGAGATCCATATGTAATAAGTGTATGGGTGTAGTGATGGAGTTTCTTTCCTTAGGCTTATAAGATACCTTATGTTGCTTCCCTTTCAAGCATGCAACACAATGATCATCACTTGTAAACTCTTTCTTTGGCATTCCAGTTACCAAATCATTCTTAATAAGTTTATTCATGTTCTTAAAGTTTACATGGAAATTCTTTTATGCCATAGGAAAGACTCATCACTATTTGCTTTAGATAAAGAGCATGAAACTTCTCCAGAGGGAGATGTCTCTTGCAAGTCTATCTTGTACATGTTCCCTTTCCTGGGGGCTCTGAGCAAGATATGCTCATGTCGAATGACCACCTCAGGCTTGAGAACAATGCACTCATGCTCAGTAAAGAGCATGTTATGACTCTAATAATTGGGATACACTCAAAAGATTGTATTCAAGCTCCTTGACAAAGTTTAACTTTTCAATGTTGAGCTTATCATTTGTGACCTTGCCCCTTCTAGAAATGTAACCACCTTCATCTCCTCTAAAAGAAACTGGCCCTCAATCAATTCTTTCAAAGTTCTGGAGTAGTGACCTATTGCCTGTCATGTGCGTGGAACAGCCACTATCAATGATCTAGACATTCTTGTTTGTCTTGAGATGTTCCTGCACAAAGAAAATGATTAGTTACATTTGGAAACCCAAACCTTATTGGTCTTGGGCTCAACAAATAAAGTAGAAGGTAATGAAATAGTAATAGATCTTATTGTTGTGCGTTGAGGATGTTGAGTTGTTGTTGATGGAAAACATTTAGTCATTTGTTCTTTCTTTGACTTCCACACCACCTTTGGAAGTTTGGACTTGACCTTCAACACTTTGGAAGTTTTGATGACTAGACCTTCGGAAGATTTTGCAAACATTGCAGCAGACTTCAGTGCTTCGGAAGTATTCCTTTCTTTCGAGACCAAATTTTCTTCCGAAAGTAATTTTCCACTTGCCTTCTTCTTTGTTTTGGAGCTTCTGAAGGAAATAGATTTTCCTTCTGAAGCTAAATTTTTCTTTGAGATCTAGGAAGTCTCTTTTCTGGTCATATGGAGAGTACCTCTTGCATTGTATGGACAATCCTTAGGAAGATGAGAGGTGCTTTCACACATAACACATTCTACCTTTTTCTTTTGAAGAGCCTTCTTCTGGGAACAAGACTGACTTTGATCACATCCCTTCTCCATCTTCATCTTTGTAGATGCTGAGACAGTCCTTTTGGGCTGAGAACTGTTCTTGGAGTTGGATGGTCCATGCTATGTAGCAGTGGTACACAACAGATCAGCCTTCTTCTTGGTGTTGAGATGATTTGAACATGAACCAGAACTCTTGGTAGAAGAGATTAGGTTGATGTCCTCAGTCTTCACCACTTCAAACCCTGCAGAGATAAAAACTTGTTTCTTCCTAGAATCAAAAGTGGCGTTGATCTCTTGAGCCTTCCTAGCTTTTCTTTTGCTCTTTCTGATCAAGTTTTTCCTCACAGACTTGGTCATCACAGTCTTTCTTTTCTCCTCAGAAGGATAGTGACCCCTTCTTAGAATCCTCATCTTCACTCTTCTCAAATGAATTATTCACTATCACTTCTTCATCCTCTTCAATCAAAGGATCTACGAGAAGAAGCTCATCTTCACAAGTTCCACACCTAGGTGATCTTACAGACAAGATTGTCTGTGGAGGAGCTATCTCACTAAATCCCAGTCCCTACTTGTTTTGACAGCATACTTTAGCATGAAGGGATGAGGATATCATGTTCTTGAAGGTCTCTTCTTTAAGAACACATTTTTCTGCCCTTGCTTTGCTGATCACAAGCTTAGCCTGACATTCAGTCAACTTAGTTATGAGATCCTTGATCTGAGTCCTATAATTGGTGTGCTCATATTTTAGAACTGAAATGGTTTTCTCTAAGTCCTATCTTTAGCTTATAGTCACATTTAGCCTTTCTAAAATAAGCTTTTAAGATGTTTAAGGACTCAAGATCAAATCTTATTTCTAAGTTGTAGGACCTGCATCTGTTGACTTTAGCAATACATTCAGGAGTACAGAGATGTTCCAATACCTTTGCTTCATCATGGTCAGCCATCAATGCGTGGTTTGGAGATTCATCTTCCACCTGAAAGCTCTAGTCAAAGCCTCCTTCTTCAACAGCAACTGCAGCTTGCTGCTTTGGCTTCTCAATCTGGGTAGCTTTATTAGTGTTGTTTGGTCTGGATTATGCTTGGCCACCATTTGTTCTTGGTGCCTTGCATTCTCTGGAAAAGTGGCCCATCAAGTTACAGTTGTAACATTTGACTTTGATTTTGTCTAGTCCAAACTTTCCACTAGCTGTATGTTGGAAAACTTCCTTCCTGTCCGCTTGTAGAACTTCTTGGATCTATGAGTAAGAAGAGCCATTTGTTGGACTATTTCCATATACTCCAAATCATCTGGATGGATACATTCCAGATCTTCAAGGGTGAATAGAAAGCTACCACAACTTTCATCAGAAGACACAAACGCTTGAGAAGAACTTGTCTTTTGGAATGGTCTTCCTTGAGTGTAGTTCTCCCTTGGTGTCTCAGGGAAGGCGATGAAAGGACCCTTTTGTGAGTTGTCAGAGTAGCATATGAGATGATGTTGGGATTCTATGCTATCCCTTTCAACCACATAAAGGGCTGAACCCATTTGATTGCTGGAATTGCCAGATGAACCGCATGTTCATTTCCATCTGGTAGCCACTGAGAATCCCATACATCTTTGTCAAAGTAAGAGTTTTTAGGTTCTCAATTCTCTTGATAACAACACAGTAGTATGTCCATTTCCTAGGAAGAAAAGAGATGAACTTCCTTACAATATCTCTGTTTTCAAGAGCTACTCCACCATCCACTAGGTATCCCACAATCTCAACATACCTGAAGTATTGTTGAGTCATGGTCTCACCTGCTTTAAAGGTGAAATTTTCAAACAGCTACTTCAGGAGGTCCTTCTTGTTCTCCTTGGCTTCAGAGGAACCCTCATACATTAGTTTCAATGCATCCCACAGTTGTTTAGTTGTTTTGTATTTCTTGAAACCTCTGTATACAGAGTTTGGAAGAGCAATCTGAAGGGTTGTCATGGCATTCTAGTCAATCTCTACTCTCTTTCTATCTTCATCTGAGTAGTCAGCCATAGCCTTGGGGATTATACCACCTCCAGTTGTAGATGGGTACTTGGTATGTAAGGTCCATTTTCAACAGGCTCCCACATTCTTGAGTCTAGAGACCTGATGAAACATTTCATTCTTTGGCACCAGGTGTCAAAGTCATCAAGAGTGATCAGTAAGGACTTTGTCATGGTTTCAGTTTCCATATCAGATTTGGAAATAGCTGCCATTTGAGATGTTAAGTATTTTGTGTGTGAGAAGGATCTTTAAATGGTGAGATTTTATATCAAGAGCCTGGCATGCTCTGATACCAATTGTAGGACCGGTGAAGGGTGTACACTTACAACACAACAACACAGTGAGGAGAGTTGCTAAGAACATTTAACAGATCAAACAGAAAACTGGTTAACCTTTGTAATGATACTAAAAACACAAGTAAATATGAGACAGAACAAGATAGCAAAACACACAAGAAGTTGATTTTCAAGATTGCAGTATATTGTTTTCTCAAGTTCTATTACAAATGTTACAAAGCATATCAGAAAGTTACAAGTACTTGAGATACATATACTACATCCTACAACCGGCCATACTTTGAAGGCCAGCTAGATACAATTGACTAGACAACAAACAAAATAAAATGTAGAGTCAAAAGGTAGATTGTCTTTTGACTAGTGACTATGACATGCCATAGCTCACATCTTAATATATTACAAAAAGGATAAAGTAGAAAGTTATAGACTCAAGACCTCAATGTACAGTTACCAAAAGCATGGACCTTTTTACCAACTTATAAAAGTTGGTGACTTTACAGAGTTGCAGCGGAAAGAGGTCCAGCTTTATGAAAAGTACATAAGATAAAGCATGTGTTTAAAAGTCTTCAGAAGAAATATGTCTTCAAGTGTTGGCTTCGAAAGACTTTGTGTTTGAAGCTTCGAAAGACTTCATCTTTGGCTTCGGAAGATATTGGTCTTGGCTTCGGAAGATTTCACACTTGGTATATTTTCTAATGTTGGTGTGAAACCTCTGAAGCATTCTACTTCAGGTTACTTGTGCATGCATGCAGGAGAGACTTTGGGTGTTTGGGTTGCATCAGCCTTTACATTTAATCTTTACAGAACTTATGTTAGATTAACTGTGAATATGTATGATCTTAGTTTGACTGTGAATGCGCATTTTCACTACTAGTGAAGAATGTAGCGGTTAATAAAACACTTTTCTAATAGGGCTATGTTAAATTTTGTAAAAGTTTTATGTTGACTAGTTTCATATAAATTGTAATGTAACCCATACTCGTATCTATCTATATTAATGTTATGTTATATCACTTATCATTTTACTTGTTGCATTTAATTTGTAATCAATGTGTTTTGAACCAAAATGTCACACCCAAACATTTCACGCTTCCGCCAGGATGTAACAAATGTTACTTTTAATAGACCAGTTTGCGTACTTATGTTTTATAGTTTTGTAGGAGTTATGTGATATTTCCTAGCATTATTTAATAGCATATCAAACATGTTATATGTCTATTCTAAGGTTTCTCCCGGTAAAGCTCTAAAGGTTTCATATTCATAAATGACTTAAGAAGATATTATTTACTACTATGTATTATCCATTAACGAGATTTTATAAACATTCTCATACATCTTTTACCGATTGACATAAATAAACTTGAGAGAAAATATCATGGGTCAAAGCCAAGATCATGAGTGGTTTTACTTTCTCATCATGAGGCAAAAAACTTATTCCTTGGTTTGTAAAAATCAAGAATTCTTAGAGTTCCCACTTCGGCTGGAACCTCTGGAATCTCAACTTCGGATGTATGAGGATTATTATAATGGAAGCATATAATTGAAGATCATGTCGATTTACAAAACTAATCATACAAATTTTCCATTATAGTTGTTCCTCTTTAGCTAAAACAGTGGGTTAAGACAAGTGAATTTTTTCACTACTAATGAGCTTCCAATCACTTACAACTTAGGACTAAAGTGAAAAGCTGGTTAGTTCAAGTAAATAAACATAACAATATATTAGCTTAAAAAGTAGAAAAACATAATAGCAAGAATAATGTTGAATAAAAGCTTAATTTAACGTGTTCCGATACCAATTGTTGATACTAGATATGTGGAGTGTAAGTGTGACAATTAATATTTCAAAAATTCAAGAATTAGATTTTACAAAATTGATGAATCAAAGGTTAACCCAGCTAGAGCTAACGTGACACTTATATAGAATCAGATTACAAACATCAATTCATAAAACCCTAAACTTTACATAATTTAATATAATTTCATAACTTAACTTATTACATTCATTAAATACGATTTTTTTCATTGAAGTCTCTTTAATGTCAGATCTCCAATCTTGATAATTTAACGTACATAAAACATAAAAGTACGTCTGAGCAGATTATCATTTACTGAGTGGACGTGTAACAAAAATAATAATAAATATGAAACACAATACTTATAAACTTATAAACAATAGACTCATAACTTATATGCAAGTAAACTTGTAATTAAACATATAACTTGTAATAATGAACATGTAACTTGAGCATGTATCTTGTAGTTATGAACACATGAACTTATACTATTGACACATAAACTTAAAAAAATGTATAAATCATAAACTCATGAACATATAATCATAAAAATAACATGTACAACTCAAACGTGTAAACAAAAGAAAAATATAAACTTGTAAAACTTGTAAATTGAAAATGTAAATAAGAAAAAGTTATCTGTAACTTAAAGTTTGATTATACAAATTGCCTTTTCTTTTAAAATCTTTAAACCTTGTACATGTGATTAAGCAGAAGAACAGGAGTATCGGGTTGAACAAAAATTCAAACGAGTAGTTCTATGGCTTCCTAACTGAGTCATCGGGTCACCGGAAATCTGCCGGATGACTCACAGTTTACAAAGAATACCTGGGGGAGATTAGATTGCATAGGTATAGAATTTTGGCTAAGCTCACCATTCACAGAGGTTAATAAGAATATGGTTTCTATAAGTGATTTTGGAAATGAATTATGCCGTTTGATTCCATGGATGATGATGAGTAAATTGTGGAAAATATTTTTGGTTGGATTGATTTGGAAATAAAGATCAATTTTGAACGTCTGACTCATTGCACATGCAAGGTATTTGACTAACTTTATATAACCTCTTTATTCAAACTCTAATATTCATGAAATCAATTTAAAATGTATTAATATGCATTTTAATTCATTTTTGAGTTAATTACGCAAATGGTCCCTATGGTTTATTGAAAATAACAGGTTTGGGTACTAAGGGTTTTTTTAACAAGTATGGGTATTGTGTTTTCAATTTGTTACGAGTTAAGGTATTAACACTAACAGACGTTAACTTTTCAGTTAAATTTAAGGGCATTTTCGTTATTTTACCTTACAGGGACTATTTATGTAATTAATACATAAAAATGTCTGTTTGTATAACTTTATACATACATATAGATATATGAATGCACGAAGACAAACACTTCGTATAATCTGAAACTAATTTCACCACTACCCCATCGACCCCCATCCCCGCCGACCCACCACCGACCACCATCCCCACCGCTCCCACCGCCGGCGACCATCCCCGTCGCCCCTACCGCCTGCGACCATCCC
>BJCM01090716.1:0-15129 GCA_018326385.1 Flaveria bidentis | reverse complement strand
GGGGTGGGGGTTGTTTTCAAAAAAATTTTTGTTTTTAGTATGTATTTGAGTGGTATTTCTTGTATTAGGGAAATTTTTATATATTTTTATATTTTTACTTGTTACACTTTAAAATACCTAAAAATTATTATAATAAATCATATAAGGTCACATATTATAATATTGATAATATGTAAGTAATAACTTGTGTATGTAGTAGTGCGTTATACGCGTTTTATCCGGGTAAATATTAGTTTACGCGTTAAGGTTTATTTATAAATTTGAGTTTTTCCAATATATTTGATTTGAAATCTAAAATACTTTGAATCAATGGAATATAAAATACTTTGAAACACCTAAAAGAATTTATTAGTACATGTATATTAATTATCACCAATGTTCGTGCATTCTTGTATCGCGCGTAAAAATGGTAATTACGCCGGATCACCCATGCATGAAATGTAATGCATGAAATTTTGCAATGTATAAAACGACTTAAATAATTGAAATTCAATTGAAAATCAAGTATTATAGGTGTAATTATAACTAAGTCAAGGTCGGATATTGACCTGAAATTGCCGGTTGTCACAAATAGTAATTACTAACTTTATTATTATCTTTTGGTTGTATCACATGCTTAATAAGTTGATATCACTTTTGTTTCTTTTTTAATCATTAATTTCTTTCTTATTTTAATTCAATACTTTTTAATTTTTACAATTTGGCCCCAATAGTTTTTTTTACTTACAACTATGGTCTCTTATACTTCTCATATTTTATAATTTTTTGTTTTACAGTTCGGTTTAAATTTTGCGAGTTAATTCATTATAGTGTGTGTGTGTAGTTCAACGTTTTTATGTTTATATTTTTTTCCGTTTAACGACCCTGACACAACGCATTGTTCCTAAATTGATTTATTTATTGGTTTATATGTTGTACGTTCCACCTACGTGGTTTAATATATTTACACCTATTTTGCGTTTGTTTTTATTTTTTATTTACAACGAGTTTTTTGAATGTTAGTAGTTACTGGCGGCGGTGATATCATTGGTGCTACTTGACACGGTTTTACGACCCCCACTGCAACGCCGGAGGCTTATGATTAGTTTAACATTATTATCACAAACAAAATTATTAAGTGAATGAAAACAAACGAACGTAAACGAACTTATTATCAAACGTTCACGAACATAAATAAGCGAACACGAACTTTGTTCTTATTCAGTCATTTATTAAACAAACGAACTTCCTACCAAATGACTTACGAATTATTCGACAAACATGCGATTCGTTTGCAACCCTACCGTTTTACTCTTTAAAAAACATGTTAGATGGTCTACTGTTGGCCGTTGGCGTAAAAGAAAAAAGAAAAAAAAAACTTATTCGAATGAGAAATGTCAACAGTAAAAGTTAGTAAACAGAAGACTAAAACCTCACTCTCACTCTCAGAGTCAGAGTCATCTTCTACATTCTCTCACCATCTTCCGCCATTTTTGTCTTCTCCTAAAGCTGATCACAAGCATTCAACAATGGCGGATACCCTCTGTTCATCATCATCATCATCATCATCATCATCATCATCATCATCATCATCTTACAGCTTGAAGAAGAACCCTAATTTTCAACCGATCACATGTATAATCCTCCACGATCTATCTCTACTTTATTCCTTCATCACATCTCACCCTCTTTACTTCTCTTATTTGATCTTCTCTTCTCGCTACCTCATCAAACTCATCTCCTTCATCTCTCCTCTGTTCATCGCCACCGTCTTTCTCTCCCTCCTCCTCACCACCACCACCGCATTCTGCCCTAAGTTGCCGCAACTCCAACTCAGCATCCTTCACACTCTCATCAACCAACTCAATTCGAACTTCGATGAAGTTAACGCAGACGAAAACGATCATAACTTTCAGGATTTTGAGATTTACAAAATCGTGTTTCACGATACGTTATCGTTCTCGATTCACAGTGAAGGCGATGAAGATATACCTGTCACGAAGAAGATTCTAGAACCTTCGGTTGATTGTGGCTGGAGAAATGATGTTACAACTAGCTATTTGGATTTTGATGAATCTACGATCACTGATGATGAATTAGGTGTCAAGAGGACTCTAGAAACTGCAGTTCCCGATCGCCGGAGAAATGAAGCTACAATCACCGATGATATCGATGATAAATTAGGTGTAGAGAAGAGTCGAGAAATTGCAGTTCACGGTGGCCGGAGAAATGAAGCTACAATCACCGATGATAAATTAGGTGTCGAGAAGACTCTAGACGTTTCAGTTCACGGCGGCCGGAGAATCGACGTTACAGTTACTGATTCATATGTGGATGAACTAGAAAAGGAGAAAGTTTTTGAGAAATTGTTGATAGAACTTGACAGATTTGAAGATTTCACAGCGGCGACTGAAACCAAAGCAGATTCCGATGAAGTTATCGGTGAATTACGAAAACCTAAAGCAGATCCGGTGAAATTCTGCAAGTGTTCAAGTGATGACGATAAATTCAGTCAGAATTCGGTTAGATCGAGCTCATGGAGATCGAATTCTTCAAGTGTTGTTACCAGCGATGGATCGATGATGCTGGAGAAGGAGTGGCGGAAGACGTTAGCGTGTAAGCTCTTCGAGGAACGACATAATTCACGAGGAGGTGAAGAAGGTATGGATTCGTTGTGGGAGGCTTACGAGAATGATAATTCGAAGAATCGAAAGGATGTTATGGTGAAGAACAAGGTGATGATGAAGAAGACGAGCAGCAACAATGGCGGAATTCAGAGGTTTGAAGATGATGATGATGATGATGATGATGATGATGATGAAGGAGATGAAGATGATGATGTAGAGATGAGTAATGGGCATTTGTGTTGCTTACAAGCATTGAAGTTATCAACGAGGAAGATGAATTTGGGATTAGGGAAACCTAATCTTGTGAAGATTTCGAAAGCTCTCAAAGGGTTTGGTTGGTTACATCGTGTGAAGAACAAGCATGGTGATAACAGAAGTTAGGGTTCATCTAACAAGCTAATATTTTAGCCATGACTACTCGGTACTGGTAAACTTACGAGCGTGTTAAAACCAGATGATCTTCGAGAGATTATGACAGCAAAAAACGGGTACGTTAAATTGTTGTATTATGTATGTGTTTATTTTATTTTTGAAGTGCGTATATCGAATGGATTTTCTTACATATTCTTTGGTGTGACTTTTTATATGTAGAATTTTATGTAGCTGAAGTCGATTTTGTGAGTGTTAGTATAAACTTCTTGTTAAACAATATACTAATAGCATCACCACTATAAAAAGTTGGAGAACATGTTACAACAAATTCCGATGGCTCTTGGGCTACGAATAATTATGACTAATTAGATAACAAGAAGATTACTAAAGTACTTGTAGCGCGCTCGGCAAGGGGCCTTAGGTAGTTTGGGTATTTTGGTAACACTATGATTTGAGTAGGGGTTGCGGGTTTGGTAGTTTGGGTTGTAACCCTATCAATTTAGATAGATTTATGAAAAATTGGATGGTTTGGGTACTTTGGGTTTTGTCCTTTAGACCATTACTATTATCATAGTGAGATGGGGTTTCTTCCCATAACTATGTTTTGATATGAGAATATGTATGTGTTTAAGTAAGAATGAATATAGGCATTGGGGCTTACCTTTCTTGGTTACCTTAAGTTGGTATTCCTACATAGCTCCGAATGTGACTTGGCCCTCACGCCACCTCGTCGGCAGTTTTGTGGTGCGTGAAAGTTGTTGGCTTGTTGCTATTCATGGTTAAAAGCCATGTTTGTACACAACGTATAAGTATTTCAGGTCTTGCATCATATGCAACTAACCTATACCCCGACTTGACACTTGTACGAGATCCATACCACATATTGCCCTTTCAGGCTCACCTAGATTAGATGACTGCAACATCTCATCCTAAGCCTCTTGGAATGGGTCGGGCTCAAGTTGGACTAGATCTAAACAAGTCTTCTTCAATCAACGATCTTCTTTCTGTAAAACATATATCACATTCGAGTTTTGTTATGCTACCAAAGTCACATTTATTTGTTAAATGCAATTGCTAAGATTATAGGGTCAGATAAAGTTTTATGATTCCCAATTCTGACTTTACCCAAGGTTAGGGTTAAGGATGAGCAAATGGTACCAAATATCGAAACCGAACCGGTAACAAATTTCCAGTACCGAATTAGCTTCAGTACCCACTTTTTAGTGTTTTCGGGAGCAGTACTTTCGATTCGGTACCGGTTCGGTACGGTACTGGTATTTTACAGATTTTTACCTTTAAATACTGTACCATATGTTGTACTGGTACCGAACCGTACCGTGGCACGTTTTCGGCATCGGTACCCAATTTTGATGATTTTCGGGATCAGTACTTTCGACCAGGTACTGGTACCAAGCTCATCCCTAGTTAGATTTCACAATCCCTTTAACTCTAGTTCCCTGTCTGTTCATCCTCGTTGGCTAGAAGCTTGTGCATAGAAATAAATATCACCCGTTATAAATCTTAATGCAAGCATTCCTCCTTCCTCACATGCATTTGCTACAGATTCTTACTAAGACCGGTAATCCCTGGCCTTAATGTGATTTCTTTAAAGCTTCTGATTATTGCATTGTACATTTTCGTTTCCTTGTCTCGTAGCAAACTCCTTTTACAAGAAGATATAGTGTTGAATAAACATTAACCTCTCCTTGTGTGAATACTTGGACCACGTACAAGGTTTTTCATTGTATTTCTTAAGTTCTATATTGGAACTTGGAATTAGATCTTGTGGCTGGAAGGCTTTGTTGCATGGAAACATGATTGATTATACTTGACCTGAAACTATACGTGTCTAGAATCTTGTCCCATAATAAGGTGTCTTATATATCTTATGTGCCAAAAACCGTTTAGTCCACCTTGTACAACACATGTTCATCATGACAATGGCGAAACCAGAGTGTCATAACAAGACTTTAAACTTGTTTCAACTGCTCGTTCAAATTCACTCGAAAATAGCATGTTGGACAAAGCTCTCCCTCTACCCCACAAAAGATACAGTACCAGGTTGACAAGCGTAAAAGCACGTATACTGTACAAATTGTACCCGACTTACCAAATGCCACATATGAAACCAAAACAAAATCATAATTTTCTCATACAGCATGCAACAAATACGCACTTGTACACCCAACTAGACATGTCATCTACTCTACCAAAATCCGCTTCTGAATAACAAAAAATACAAATAGCTGGGATGGAGACTATACTACACAACACAGATTACCAAAAACCCAACCCTGGCTGTTCTTCCAAGTTGGACAAAAAATTCCCAACCTAACCAATCAAAATCTTTGAATCCCCCCTTCCCTACCAATAATAATAACTCACTTGTTCAAGCAGTTGCAGGAACGCGTGGAGCCATAATCTTGGCGGTTCCATTAACCATTCCACGATTCACACGCTCCCTTGGATATCCATCACCACCACGGCTTGGTGGTGCTCCACCACGCCCACCACCTCTGTTGCCGCCACCAAATTCACCACCACGATTGTACCCTCTTCCATCACCGTAGTTTCCACGGCCCCTTGGACCTTCATTCCTGAAACCACCAGCACCCCTTCCAATAGGAAATCGTCCACGTGTTCCTGTTAGAAAATATAATGAACTCTAAGTTTAAAACATTATGATCCATTTTCAGTGTCTTAGTGGCAGTCTTAACCCATTTATTAAGAAAAAGGTTTGATTTGGAACTGGTCAAACAGGTGAGAAGCATGTTTAGTCCTATACTCCTATTCAATACTGTGTAATTATCAAGTCAACCTGGGCTCATTTCACCCATAATAAAATTACTCGCTCTGAAGAACACGTGTAACCAATCCATCAGACCCACCCATTTTGTCATATCTTTAATCTAATTGTATTATATGATTCTCTTAGTAACTTGAAACACTTTAAGGTTGAGAGCATTGAAGAAAAACATTTCTTTAATCAAATCTAAAACTAAAAAAACTTGCCTCTAGAGTTTGTGGATCGCTTCTCCTCAACAACAGCATTGCGCCCACCTATTGCAACTGGTGAAGCCTAAAACATCATAAAATAAATATCAAAAATCCATATAATATAATATCATAACGACCAACAAACAGCAATTGTTTTTAGCTCGTGGTGGTATAAGCAAATACCATTAAGTTTGTATATGAATGACAATAAATAGTCTCTATTAACATTTAATGCAAATTCAGCATATAAATAAAAGTTGATACATACCTCCATCGCTTTTTGAACAGCATCGGGAACCTCAAATTCAACAAATCCAAAACAGAATCCCTGTTGCTGCCATACAATGTTAGCGGAAGTTAAAAAGCAAAAGCATAAGAAAGATGCCTTAGAGAAGTGGACGTGTACCCTGTTGCTTCGAACTTGGATGCCGTTGGGCTTAATAGGTCCAAATTTCTTGAACTCGTCTTCCAACAAAGCAGGTGTAGCACTCATAGGAAGCCCCTTGATGTAGATGGAGAAGCCATCAGCTGCCCAAAACAAGAGAGGTTGGTAACATTACTTGTGCACAAATAGACAAGTAAAAGAATATATAATCCACATTGAAACCGCATTAGAAGAATATATCAGAAAAACACAGCACATTTTGAACAAAATGTTATGCTTGCTTGATGGCTATAGAATGTAACTAATGGTAATAAAAAGTGTTTGAGGTTGGCAAGTTTTACAACTCTGACTCATTAACCCTAAATGGGGTAGTAAAGCAAAAGTAGGGACAATGAGTTAATATTTACATTGCTTTGTCCAATACTAAATTTAATGTTCCTTTAGAACTTGAGCCTAAGCGCATAGCTGGAAAAGTAGCTTAATCCAGGTACTAAAAGAAGCACGGTTACGGTCCTCCCAGCAGTCGAAACAATCTGATCCTATATATTCACTTAAAAAATTTGGGTAATATATGTATTAACCAAAGTTATGGATAGTGAAAGATGCACTAAACTCTAATAGCGCAAAGGGAGAGCCCTTGGGCCTAGAAGCAAAGCTTTTTTAAGATATGTTTTGGGCTAGCTATAGGTTGATTCAAGGCTTGTTTAGAGCTAGTGTAATTGTTTCAGACCTGTTCTGACAATTTTAGCTGGAACTTGTCTTAAAAATGCATCTGACCGAATAAAAAATGGGACTTTTGAACCGAGAAGACAAAGCTGAGGGCCTAGATACGCATCTTGTGGACTTTTAACAACAATAATTTAAACTTTAATATTAAAAATTATAATCATAATTAAGCACCTGAATATAACTTTTTAAAACTTATCTTCTGAAAAAAAATAGTGTTTTCAAAATACAGAAGCTGTAAAAAGAGCATAGATATGTGAATGCATTAATAATTTAATATTGCATGTAATAGGAATCTAATGAAAAGAAGAAAATAAACAGTATATACAAAAAAGAAAAATAAGTGTATAGATCATAGAATTTATTTGTTTTTTGGAGATATTGGGCCTAGGGGACTAGACATTCAAGCCTAACCAGGCAATTCAAACATATACTAGAAACCTATACGTAACTATGCGACTTTCATGTTCAACAAAGCCCAAGAGTCCAAGACTAAGTCTTATGAGATCAGGCTTTTTTGGGCTCAGCAGTTAACTCCGCCCAACACAGGTCTTGGATCCAAGACCAATTGTGGAGAGTTATGCATGATTTCAAAAAATGTAAGCATACCTTCTTCCTCATGGATATCATTTTCAACAGCATCAAAACTAGAAGCAGCTGTCTCAGGGGCTGAGGCAGTTAGCAGAACATTGTTCACTGGCTGCTCTTGGTTCCTTGGTTTAGGTTTCCTTGATGCAGGTGCTGGAGATGAAAAAGGAACACCATTCTGCTTCAGGTCCATTACCTTCAACAACAATGAAACATACCATAAACTACAGTATATGAGAGCCATTATTCCTACATCCACCAGCAAACAAGCCAAACCAAACCTAGCCATGTTTGCTTGTAATTTGTAAACATTGAGATAAGCTAGGAGCGCAGTAGGACTCATACCCCAAAGTACATTATGTGAACGAAAAACTAGATCATACAGATTAAAAGCAACTTACAATAGAAGCATATGACTTCTTTGGGGTTTCTTCTATCTTATTGCTGGATTCAACAACTGTTTGTGATGCCTCCTGCACATCATCAACAACTTCAGATACTGCCTCTTCCTCCAAAACAGCCACTTCCACCACCACATTCTCAGTTGGATTGACCATTTCTTCCTGTTGGGATTCCTTTGGAGGTTCAACAACTTGATCAGGAATGTGATTCTCCACCACACGTACACTTTCAATCACTGCAGTTAAGAAGATTTCAGCAATTTATGGCTTGATTTCACAGAAAAAATAAGAAGAAAAAGTTGCATTGTCTATTGTACTTGATGGTTAATCAAGAATAGGAGAAAATAGAAATAAATTGTTATAAGTAATTGAAATATCAAACAAAGAAAGTTTCAACGAAAACAAAAAAACATCTGTTTAAATGTAGTTCAATTACACTTACGTAAGTCACTTTTGTATTATAAGATACTTATAAAGAAAAGGTAAATAAAAAACATCTGTTTAAATGTAGTTCAATTACACTTATGTAAGTTACTTTTGTATTATAAAAAACTTATAAATAAAAGGTAAATAATGATCAAATTTGAAAATGTGGAGAACAAAAAACTATCACTAATAAAAGGGAGTTCAATTTCTGAAAAATTTAGAACTGCTCGACTACTAAAAATTTTAAGGACTGATATTTACATAAGAAGCCCAACCAGTTATTACCATCAATGGTAATTCTTCCCTTAACTTTATAAAATTTTTACTTGCACCACTTTAAACTTGTCAAAATTTAACTTTCAATCTGATTAACAAAAGAAACAGTTTCTTGTTCCCCATGTTAAATTAAAATCTTCGGTTGCCTTTCTGCGCAATATCTGCTACTGTATGATTTAAGTACAATTTCATAAAAGTACATGTTTAACGAAAAATGCCTATGTTTCTGTTCAAAAATATCACTCTTTCATATCTTAATCGATTTAATTCTTGTTAATGTCAACTCTGATTTGTCAACTATGTGAAAACAAAATGATTTGACGATATAAGCTTTATTATATCAATATTAGCAAAATATGCATGTATCTTCAGTCACCTTGCTCAGAATTGATGGAATCCTCGACACCCTTAACAGGGTCACTGTTTCCAACATTATGATTGACATCCTCCATGTAACGAAACATATCATTCAACACAAAGTACCCTTTGTCTTGTGGTGCAAGAAAGAAAGATTGAGTGAACTTTTTAAGAACATTATCTTTTCCCGTCAGGTACCCAGTGACTAGGACATTCACTCCACCACTCAATGATTCTTGTGCATCCACAGACTTGATCTCAGCCCTGAACTCATCATAGTTAAGAGATAATATTTTAGAATTGATGGCCTGCACATCCCAAAAGACAATGAGAAGCAAAAAATTATAGATTATGTCCAAGTGAAAACCCTCAGTCACAAACAAATATAAGGCAACAAATTAAAAATCAATTATTTCTTATATTGTGTTCATCAATCTACATCTCTCAACACAAAATTGAGATTTTCCTTTCTAGGATATTTTATCAACAGAACATTGAAACTAGTCATGTAAAAAAGCATATGCATCAAAGTATATAATATCAAATTATTAATTATCATGCATAGTTATATTTATATGAATAAAAGAGAGAGAAAAAAACTCATACGTCCATGGTAGTTGTTACACTCATAGAACCATCCTCCTCAGGGCGTCCAAGTTTGCTTATGTCTTGATAAAACCGATGAACTAAACCTGGAGACTGATGTAGTATATGATAATACTGCTGAACAAAAGCATTGCCAACCTATTTATCACCAAAACATAGGATATAAGTATGTTATTGCAATTTGCAAACAATACAATAATACAAGAATACTAAATAAAGCGGTTTAAAGATGCAATTGTAAACATGTATAATGAAATATTTAAGCTTAATATAATAGGCATAAATCAGAATATTTGATAAGCAGCTTTAAATTTACAGTATATAATCACGAATCAAGTGAATAAAATCAATGGCCTTACTATTTTATCCGCGAAATACTATAAATAAGGGTTAAAGTCAAATAAGACATCAAGCTTAAAACTTGCACAAAGATATTTAAGCAATTGTTTATGTATGTGTGTATTTTAATAAAGCATTAAAAGAGGCAAGAATTTCAGGCTAAAATCCTGATTTCATTTATCATTTACATGAGTTAAGGTCAACAACAGCATATAAATTAAACTTGCATAATCAATGATAACAACAATAATATAAACGTTAATCCACCAACACAGATTGAAGAATCATATTCCATCAAGCTAAGATCATCCGCATAAACCATTGAAATAAAACTAACCTAAATAAAAAATCATAAATTAACAATATCCGATATTAAACCCTGATAGTCATTACTAAAAAGCTAAAGAGCAAAAACAACAGCAAAAGCAAGGCCGTTTTGCCTAACAATATAACTAAACACCAACAAAATATTAGCAAATAGTCAAACACATTCTACAAAACTGATTTGTTTCGCCCAAAATACAATTGAATTTGGCAGTTTGGCACACAAATCATAACCACATTCATAACATAAAAAGTAACAAACACAATAATCCTGAACCAGATCAGCCACACAACAAAAAAAATTAACTTCATAACGTAATTTCAAAGCTAAAAGTCATACAACCACCATAAAGCCAAACTTATCCCACCTATTTCAAAAACAATACAGCCACATAAACAGCATAAGGACATAAGCAATCCAAAAGCAAAATTTTAAAAACTGATACATACAACTTGAGCAGAGACAGGTTGCTGCGGTGCCGCTGCCGGAGCTGCCATTGTTGAATATACAAAAACCCTAACGAAAAGCAACATAAACAACAAATCATTACAAATTCGAAAACAAATAACAAAATTAATGAAAACTGCATAGGATATAAATACATAAAGTGAGAGATGGATCGATATGAAGGAGTATGAGTGAATCTGCACCTGGATTTTGCAGAGAATCGAGACGAATGATAACAGATTTGAGGATTAACGAATCTCCGATCTCTTTCTTCGTCTCTGAATGTGTGTGTTTGTGTGTGTTTTTGTGTGTGTTAGGGTTTGGTGTGTAGTTTGCGGATCTTGAAGAGGCGAAGGTGTACGTACAGGGTAAAAAGGGAGTGTGGGAAAGGGTTTCCAGGCATATATTATTATGGTGTGTGTTTAGTTTTTATTTTATTTTTCTATGATTTTCAAATGGATTTTAACCGGTAGCTAGGATTGTAAACAAGACGAGCCGAGTCGAGCTAGGATGGGTTCGAGCTCGAGCTCGAAGCTTATCGAGCCGAGCCGAGCGGCTCGAAAATTTTAACGAGCTCAAAACACCGGCTCGAGTTCGGCTTGTGAAAAGCTCGAGCCAGCTCGTGGCTCGTTCGAGCCGGCTCGATTAAAAAAAATTAATATATGAAAACACAAAAAGTATATAGATTAAGGCTTTTATATTTTGTTGGGTACTTCGTACTTATCAGAACAAAGATTATTATTTTGAATATAAACAATTTAGTATCATTGATATATATTTTTTAAATAAAATATTTAATGTTTCTAGAAAGAATTTATTTTTATTTTTAAGAAGACTTTTTTAAATTCTAATATAGAAATAATAATCATAATAATAATAGTAGTAGTAATAATAATACTAATAGTTATACTATATAAATATATATACACATATATTATATGCACCGAGCCAACGAACCAAGCCACGAGCCGAGCTCGAACCGAGCTAACCCTAGCTCGAGTTCGGCTCGTTTAGAATTCGAGCCGAGTCGAGCTGGCTCGTTTAGATTCGAGCTTTTTTCGAGCCATGAACTTTTTGTACAACCCTACCAGTAACCGACTTGTTCAAATAAAGTTGTTTTAGAGAGTGAAACGTGAGCGGCGAGGTTCTTAGCTTTTTTTAATGATTCTTAACCTTTTTTTTAACAGTACTAATTATTAACTAGCTCGCTTGTTGATTCGGTTACCCATTTTCCCCCCACGACCCCACCTCTAGCTTAAATGTAAACCTAAAGATTCGAGCTTGAGTAAAATTTTGGGTAGAGCCCAATTATTAAAGTATTCAGCTCATAAGAAAAACCGTGGCTTCATTACAACATAGTGATGTAGACTTGAATTGGACCATGCAAACCTTAAATGCATCTAGTTGAGTCAGACTTGACTCCATATTATTGAATGATAAATGCTATACTGCTATTTAAAAGTTATATAAGTTAGTCGAGCCACTATAAAAGACTTTTAGCAAATTGTTGTATAAGTCGGAAATCGATAAGTGAAAGTGGTTACCGGCAAAAATCAGTCCGCGGTAATCGGTAAGAAATTCGGGAATTAGTTTGATTCCGAGAGATAACCCATGGGGTTTCAAGGTCGCACTTAAATGTATATATGTCAGATCATTTTAAGTCATGTGTTTTGGATCCTTCAGTAAGTAGCGATAAATTTATAGCAGGTGGTATAGTTTTTCATTTTTAACTATTTAGTCGAATATAGCAGGTTGTTGTTGATGCTCAATATATAACTAACGAGCCAAGTGGAAAGTTGAGTCGAGCTTAGCACTATGTCTACTCGACCCGGCTCGAGTACAACCCTAACTCACGTCCCCCGATACCAGCGTCCATCAACATCAGCTAACAAAAACTCGACCACATCATTTTGTAAATAGACAAAAAAAATCATCTGCAAACTTTTTTTTATTATCAAAATGACATAAATCAACCAATAAGCCAAATATAAAACCACCAACATAAGCATTACAAAGTGCACATCAATAAGTATTAATTAACCCATGAACATTTTCATAACTTTCTTCCAAGCAGGTCTATTAGAAATATTATTCCACCACGAGCTCACATTGGTCCGGTCCGTCACCAAGTGGCTAAGGTCACATTCATTCATCAAGTACCTGATCCCCGGAAGGTGGCTCAGGTCGGCGAGGGTGAACCAGTCTCCGGCTAAGTAGCTAGTCTTCGATAACCGTTGCTCGTAAACATCAAGCACTTGTTCAAGCTTTTTTACACAAGTCTGAACCAGGATATGGTCAGTTTTCCCACCCATCTTTGGGATGATCAATTTTTGAAGAACGATATTGTAGACCATGTCGTTGAAGTGGTGCGCTTCGACTTCTAGCCATTGTTCGACAAGGGCTTTCTCCTCGAATGTGGTTCCGTAAAGCTTTTGGTTTCGATCACTGTATTTTGTTGCGTAATACCTTATGATCGCTCTTGATTCTACACATATTATTTTGAAAAAAGAAGGCTTATAGAAGGATGACTAAGAGTAACATTTTGTATGTAAAGAAATTTAGAGGTGAGTAAGAAAAACCAATAATCTGAATAACCTAAACGATGACTATGAGGTTGTTTGCCAACTTCTAAATGATTAAGTGTTGAAACAATAAGAGTTCTGAATCATTAAGTGTTGAATCATTAAGAGGTCTGAACCATTAATAGCTAGTATATAATTTAACTGTTCAAAGACAAATGTCTGATAAATTTAGATAATATGTCTTAATCATTCGGTATTAGACCTCTTAATCATTCAACATCAGTATGATGCTTAACCATTCAGAGGTAAATCTCTTAACCATTCAGAGGTAAATCTCTTAACCATTCATACATGTGCTCGCGAAACAAACAGTCTGAACCATTAAATGTTGAACTATTCAGACATCTGAACCATTAAGAAACTGATTAAAAGGCTACCAAACAACCCCTAAACTAGATGAAAAACTGATGGTTCGACTGTGGTAACATGTATATATATAAATAATTGAAATAAACCTCATTAAAACCATCATTTATATTTTATATTTTATATCTTAATTTTTAATATGCAATATGTTATATGTAAACAACAACTTTGTTATAGCTTTAAAAAAACATATATTTGGCTTGTTCTCCTTTATAAAATAATAATAAAATCGCTAATATTTTATACAGACTCAAGATGTAATTGGATATTAGTTGGAATTTAGCGTGAATCAACTTATATTTAACGAAGGTTAACCAAATTAAACGAGCCATCTTTTTGAATAACCTATGATTTATAACTGAAACAAACCGGTTATGAAAATCTTAAAAACCAAACACCAATTATAGGTTCAATTTGAGCTCATAATCGAACTGAACCATGTTCAGCCTAGCAAAGATTATTATGGGTCATTACCAAAAAGCCGAAAATCGCCATCCTCAATGACTGGCACTTGTCCAAAAGGCTACAAGGAAAACACAAGTTAATTTGCATCTAAGACTAAACATACAGAAAGTACATGACTTCATGTTAATCACAAACAACGAAATGTACCTGTTTTTGTAGAAAATCAGGTTTTTTATGCTCGTTGGAGTCCAAGTCAAGGTCGACGAGCTCAAAGTCAACCCCGAGCTCGAAAAGGCAAGCCAATACTCTTTGTGGACAAGCCGCTGTAATCGGGCCATATACCTTCACTACCATCTTCTTACTTTGTTAGAAGAAGCTTTTAAGTTTTTATTACAGTTTACACTCGATGCAATGAAGTAAACAAGTAGTTCATTATAGGTACAAATACTTTTTTTTTGTGTGTGTGGGGTGGGGGGGCAACCACCAGTATATTAAGAAGGTTTGATGGAGAATGGTGGTTGTTCACTACCCACATCAAGTCATCAACCAACGAATTTGTTTGTTTATTCAAGAAAAGATCCAAAGTTTGAACAGTTTTCACATGCAGCCCCTGTAGTTTGTGAAATACTTGAAGCCCACGTAGTATTTTGTTTTTTTTTTTTCTAAAGAAGGCTAGCTAGTAGCTAATGATGATTTTTCTTAAAAGAGAAAATGGGTTAGAGTTAAAATGGATCGATTCAAAAAGTATTAGTTTGATATGGGTAAATACGGGTTTCAACTACAATGGGTTCAGGTTTAAAGGAGTCGTTTTAGAACAAAAAAATGTTTTAAATGGATTCACGATATTTTTTCATGGTGTGTAGCAAAGACATGTTAAGGCATGTAAGGGTGGTGGTGTGTAGTGACGAAACTTGAAACTTTCTTA
>BJCM01090713.1:0-10644 GCA_018326385.1 Flaveria bidentis | reverse complement strand
GTCTAAGTGTAGTACGACTTACGTGAGTGTAACGAGGTTGAAGCGTCTCTCGAATTAAGTTGGTTAACCGAGGGTTGTCGAAGTGATTGAAAGGCAAAGCTTCTTGAATCACGAACTTTGCCATTCGATCTCGAACCTCATTAACGTTGTAATTAAAGATTCCACCGTCTCCACTCAATTGTGTTTGTTGCGAATCCGGATTATTTTTCAACGACTTACAAAACTTCTTGCTAATGTGTTTGTTTAAAGTCGTGTTAGAATCTTTAGCAAGTAAATCTCCACAAAACTTGCAACGAGCCTTTACAGATCCGTCACTCAACTCAACCATATCCCAATTGCACCAAAGATCCATGTTACGATTGTGTGGAAGAACACGGAGGACGGTTGAAGAGTTCGATGAACCTTGACCAACGGAAGATTGAGAGTGAGCCATATTGAGATTTGAGAGTAAACGAGAGTATTGTTTGCGTTTTTTGCGTATGTTTTTTTGTGTTTGAAGCTTGGGTACCTTACCATATCAACCCACACCTATTAATACTTATTTTAGGGGCAAAAACAACAAAAAAATGGTCAAATTTGGTCCCCAACGGCTATATAGCCCTTAAAACGGCTACTTTAAAAAAACGGTCGAAACCGGGTCCAACCCGGGTTCAACTGGTTCGGGTCCGGTTCCGGGTCGGGTCCGGTTCTTGTAAATTCCAAAAACCCCAAACCGGGTACAACCCCCCGGTTTTTTTCGGGTACGAACCGGGTACACCTGGTATCGGGTTGTACCCGGACCTGGGTACGGTTTGGGTATGCCGGGTCGGGTATGGACCCGGTTTTTTTGTTCACATCTAGCGAGAGGTTTAGACTTTGTGGGCTTCAACTTGGACCTTGAGCATTTTGGTTTAACAACAAATGTGGGCTTAGGGCAGACACGTGCATCAAATGCTCATATAGGCCTCGATTATGCTATCCTTGGACGTTTAGGCCAGAATTTGGGCTTTAGTCAACATTACTTGGGCTTTGGTCACTCAACTCATTTAGTCATTTAGACATTATTTGTTTACCTTGATGGTCAACATAGAAACCTGATTTAATATTTGTTTTCAGAATCCTATATATAGATGCCCTCATTGTATTTTCCTAAGAGCTAATGAATACTAATTTTACCATTTACTCTAAAAGCTCCAATTGATTGCAAGCGTTGGTATGATTTCAATGTAAGTTCTTTCTTGCTTAGCTTCTTGCAAGAGACCTTTTATATAATTATAGTTTTTTTCTTGTTTTTAACATCACCTAGATTTTTAAAATTAACTATTCATTCTTAGATGATGGAACACTAGAACCTATAACCATAAAGTTATAAAAGCACACCACTTACCACCAAATCACAACCCCCACCCAGTTTTTTGCTTTTTGCTTCCGGTAATAAAAGATAAATTAGATCAGCTCAACAAATATGTTTGAATCTAATGCTGATATATATTTGGTGTCATTCAAAATAATCCCAACTGTTTTTAGATCATTTGTAGTGGTTTATCTCGTTATATTGTCACCTAAGCAAATATAATTTATTAAAACCCATTTAAAGCAAGTGTTGTGGTTTTAAAGATTATTTTAGTTAAAGATTGTGAAAGTAAAAAAAATAAATTCACTTATGTTATCTCTTTTAACATCATTAAAGACTTGACTAAACATTGGTTTAAAAGCGCCCCTATTAACTAAAAAATAGTGCCTTTAACATCCACTTTGTATCCAAATAAGCCAATTTGATATCCTCTAGGGGCACAATATGTACAGTTTTAATGTTGATGTATTGTGATGTTAAATTATTTGAAAGCATTTAACTGTTATTAATGCTCGTGTAATTTGGTCGGTGGTTAATGACTTGATGGCCTTCGATTTGGTGTTAGAGATCCAATCGATTTCCTCCTAAAACTCTATGCATCTTGGATTAAAATTAGAACATAACCCAAGTGTAAATTATTAAAATAAAATATATCTTATATTCATTTATTATGTCTTAACTCATAAGTATTTGTTATAATTATTATGTTTTTGGTTTCGTGTTTTACCGTGTAAAAAATATCATAACGAATCAAATAGCGTACAAACAAAACTAAAACAAAAGAAATTCTCGAATTGTGTGTTTTAAATACTCAAAGGCATCATGGAAATAAATAGGAACGAAATGGAAGTTAATATGATGTATAAGATGGGCTTGTGATTAGCTTCAAAGAACTTCTTGAACAACGCTTTAAGGGATTTTGTGAACTTTTAAACGTAGAGAAAACACACAACACTTGCAACATATATTTAAATAATTTTTTTAATACTCGGTAGTCAATTTTGACAGTACAATCTGCATTTATTTGTATCATGAAAAATAAGAAATTTATTTAAAAAAATCTCTGAATAAAAGGAATTGTGTCCCACATAGGTGTCAATACTTATAAATCCATACAACATTTAACAAGGTGGACTAATTAGTCACATCTCATGAGTATATTTGAGAAGAAAATTAACATATATCATTAAAATTTGTTTTCATAATCATATTTCAAGGTATGGATATCATATTTATTTTTTATATTTAACCAACAAGGATTTCTATAATACTCTTCGTAACAAAACATGGATATGTCAGATTATTAACTTTTTTTTATTTACTAACATGGGCTTTTTGTTCCTATGAGTTAGAATTCAATAATGAGTCAAAAAGGACAAAAGAGAAAGTTAGGACTATGTGCTAAAAAGTTGTTACTCCTACTAAACAAAGATATATTATTGCTCCATGATTTAATATTTAATTTCAAGTGGTAAATAATTCGACACCTAACTTTAATGCTCGTGTCTCCAACATGGGTTAACTCCACGCTTCTTTTCATGTGATTTTTCTAATACATATAATAACAATAAATATATGGCCATGTCACCCATTTTTAAAACAATAAGGAGTAATGTTTATATTTCACCCAGTTTTGTTATATTCTTTTTTATGTTTTAAAGGCAAAAGGATATATTAATACAAGAAACAAACCCAAATCGAAAGACTCTACCCTGTTTTTTTATTTATTTACAAAATCATACCTTAAAAATAATAAAAAATAAATATAACTTGTACTCGTTTTCTTATAATGTAGACATAGTTACAAGTCCAGTATTAATATATAAGTTGTACTTTTCAGAATTATTGTTATTAAGGTATCGTAAGTTGTAATAACAAAATGTTTGCTTGAAAACAACTGTATACTTAAATTTTTGATAAAGTGCTTTAGACTAATTTGCTTTTATGATCATTGAACACCTAATTTTTAGTAATATTTGAAAACCCAGAATTTGCATCCTTTCTTAAAGAAAAGATCTCCCTTTGACATGACATATACTATTGAGTATATAAGGAAAGGGTCTATTTTGAAAGCTGAGAAAAGTAGGAGGGTTAAATTTACACATCACAAAAGTAGTAGGAGGGTTAAATTTACACACTCTGGTCTCGTGGTCTGGGTCTACTCCCACAAGCCACCGGCGGTACAAATCTCTCTCTGCTACCAGCAATGGCGGCACCACCACCAGCCTCACAACTGCAACATTTCATCTTACTCTTCGTTTTCTTCTTCAACCTCTCTCTCCTCCACGCAACAGCAACACCACCGGCGAACGACCACCCAGACCTCGGTCCATTAATGGCGTTTAAAGCTTCCTGCGACGGATCAAACAGGCTCACCTCCTGGAACTACTCCTCCGATCCATGTAGCACCTCATCCGCCTTCTACGGCGTCTCTTGTCTCCACAACCGAGTCACTCGACTCGTCCTCGAAGACCTCCAGTTACAAGGCCGCATCGACTCACTAGCCTCGTTAGCTCAGCTCAGAATACTCTCTCTCAAACGTAACCGCCTCACTGGCCCTGTTCCAGATCTTTCTAACCTTACGTCTCTCAAGCTGCTGTTTCTGTCCTACAACCAGATCTCCGGCCACTTTCCGCCGTCTCTACCTTCCTTGTTCGGCTTGTACCGCCTCGATCTGTCGTATAACAACTTCTCCGGCGAGATTCCGCCCACGATTAACCGTATGAACAACTTGTTGACTTTACGCCTCGACGAGAATCAGTTTTCTGGCTCTATTGGGATCTTAAACTTGCAGAATTTACAAGACTTCAACATCTCTGGAAACCAGATTTCTGGTGAAATACCATCGGTGCTCTCCAGCTTCCCTCAATCTGCATTCTCAAACAACCGGATTTTGTGTGGATTTCCGCTACCGAACTGCAGTCAACCAAAAATCCCCGGTCTGGCGTCGCCGGTGGGTAAACCGGCGAACACAGTTGTGGCATCTTCACCGAGCTCCATGCCGTCTACGGCGTTACTGCCTAACGATCACAAGAAGTCAGGTGGCAACCATCACGGCGGTAGTGGCAAAATAAGCACCGTGGCGATTATAGCGATTATAGTCGGAGATGCTTTGGTACTGGCGTTAGTGTCGTTGATTCTCTACTGTTACTTCTGGCGAAACTTGGCCGGAAAATCAGGCAACGGGAAGTCAACGTCGTCGCAGATTCTAGAAGGTGAGAAGATAGTGTATTCTTCAAGCCCGTACCCGAACCCGACGGCCCAGACGGGGTTCGAGAGGGGTAAAATGGTCTTTTTCGAGGGGGCTCGGAGGTTTGAGCTGGAGGATTTGTTGAGAGCGTCGGCGGAGATGTTGGGGAAAGGTGGGTTTGGGACGGCGTACAAGGCGGTGTTGGACGACGGCAATGTGGTGGCGGTGAAGCGGCTGAAGGAGGCGGCGATCGCTGGTAAACGGGAGTTTGAACAGCAGATGGAGGTTTTAGGGAGGTTACGCCACCCTAACGTCGTTAGTTTGAAGGCTTATTATTTTGCAAGGGATGAGAAACTGCTGGTCTATGAATACATGTCTAACGGCAACTTGTTCTGGCTTCTTCACGGTATGTCATTTTTTACCGTTAATTCCTTGTTCACATATATAATTATTCAGGGTATAATTTCATGAAATTCACTATAATTCAACATGAAATTCACTATTCTGTTGATGTTTTGATAGGAGTTTAATATCAATTCATGGGTTATAGAAATAAATAACGATACTACTATCAAAATTCCAACGATAAGGAATTAATTATATAAAATGACGCTTGTAAAATTCTTATTGATTAGTAACAATATTATGTTAACGCTTTTCACTTCACCTTTATTAAATTAATAAATGAAAGTATTTTAATCTTAAAAGGAAAAGGAAAATGAAGGCATAATAATTTTAGGGTGCCCAATCATCTCAAACATCCTTGATATATACAATTCCCTCGTCCTTAAACTTTTTTCTTGTCTATCCAATTTTAGCTTAAACGAATCCTTATATTACTTTATTCCTTCCTATTTCATCTAGGAAATTAAAATTTGTAGTATCCTAAATAACATATCAAGACATTTTTTTTACTTTTTCAAAGTGCAAACTCAGATTAGAAAGTCATTAACCTCAATGCAAGTATTATTAATATATTTCCCTCTAAATACTATATGATTGTTTTGTTTCTTGTTTATTGTATTTTAAAGATCCAAATAAAAAGATTTAATAATAACAAATTCATAAATATTTGAGGACTTTCATGCCAAATTTGTTAACATCGGGGAGTGTTTATGGTAAATCGTTAGTCGAAGGTGTTGGGGCCAAAATTCCAATAACATAGTCAAAATATAATGAAAGTTTTGACTGTCCCACCGCTCTTTTGATATGGGAAACTGCAAAATCTGTTGTATTTCTCTCTTTCTTACATGCTTTGCCCCCATCATCTTCTTGTCTTTTTCAATTCCTACCCTTGCTTTTCTCTTTTTTCTGTTTCCTTCTTTTCTCTTTATGCTCTTCAATCCACTCACTTTCTGTATTTGAGTTTCCCAATTTTTCATTCAAATGTAAATATTGAAAAGTCATGGTTTAAGTATTAGTTTGAATAAAATATTTAGAGTTGAGTCGGTAGATTCTTTTAGCAATGAGTTTCTTGTTTGGGGTGCGATCCCAACCGGGAAATGGATAGGTGAGCTCGATTAAAATAACTCATATCATTCAAAATATGGTCGCATATTTGCCGTTTAAAAAAAACAAAAAAGTAGTTGTACCCTTTGTTCGTTTTTGTTAAAAAAGGTAGCATCTATCTTAATTGCAAACATTGTGTAGCATTCTTGATGATTTTACAATAATTGTACTGTATAAATATTGGGTATGATCCTTACTAGTGTAATAATTCCTGAGTGAGTTGTAGTGGATGCATTGATTAAACATTGAAGGATGTGCATTAATTGTTGTGAAAACGACAACGTAACGAGAATGCCTGATGGGTTTTTTGTTTGTGTCGTGGAACAGGAAACAGAGGACCAGGCAGAACACCTTTGGACTGGACCACAAGGCTTAAGGTTGCAGCAGGTGCAGCCAGAGGACTAGTCTTTATCCACCACTTTAGCAGGTCTCCTAAACTCACCCATGGCAACATCAAGTCCACTAACATCCTCCTTGACAGAACCGGCAACGCCGGTGTTTCCGACTTCGGCCTTTCAGCCTTTGCACCCCCAAACATCGCCCCGAAATCCAACGGCTACCATGCACCCGAGTTACTAACAATTGATGCCCGTAAAACCACTCAGAAGTCTGATGTGTACTCCTTCGGGGTCTTATTATTAGAACTTTTAACCGGAAAATGCCCGGCAGTGGTGGACAATGGTGGGTCAGGATATGGCGGGGCGGTGGACTTGCCGAGGTGGGTGCAGTCAGTGGTGCGGGAAGAATGGACGGCTGAGGTTTTTGATTTGGAGCTAATGAGGTACAAGGATATTGAAGAGGAAATGGTAGGGTTGTTGCAGATTGCCATGTCGTGTACTGCAGCTGCACCGGATCAGCGCCCTACGATGGGATATGTGTTGAAAATGATCGAGGAGATACGGGGTGTCGAGGTGTCACCGAGTCACGACATGCTAGACTCGGTGTCGGACTCGCCTTCTGCGTCCGATGACACCTGCCGAGCCAGCGAGTAGTTAGTTAGGAGGCCGTTGGGGATTTTAACTTTTGACTCATAGATGTGTTTGGAGTGTTGTAAAGTAGGCTTCGTTTTGTTTTTAATTTTATTTAATAAAATTGAGTGTTTATTATCTGTTTTTGACGAAAATTTTTAACATGTCGACTTGGTTCAAAATTTAATTGAGGTGTGTTTTGTACCGGTGGGGGTTATGTTTGTGGTTGACATTTATTGTTTATGCTTTTATAGTTGGTCCACATCAGCCACTTATTGTTTAGATTCTGACAATGGGCCTGTGCCCTACTTTGGATCTGGGCTAAGAGCTTGTTAAAAAAAAAAGAAATTTCTTGTTTGTTAGTGGTTAAAGAGAGAGGGTACTTATTTAACCAATCTAGTTAATTAGATTGATATGCTAACCTACTTAATGGGATAGATTGACCCACTAACATGTTTATGACCAGTTTGAACTTATTTTAGAAACCCAATCCAATTAACATGTTTACTACTTGATTATTATGCGTCAATCCCGTTTGACACGTAAAGCTAAACGCGATGTGTTTGGGTTACACGAATTTAAATGCATATGGGTTAGGGTTGATGTTTTTTACATGAATAAATATATTGGTCGTGTTTATGTCGATCAATTGTAATTCACTCAGTGTATTTGCGGATACAGATTGCTCAGTTTCCTCAAATGTAACAAACATCAGCTTTAGTTTGCATAAGCATCACATCTCTACCAGATAAAATAAGATCTTTGCAAACATCAAAAAGGTCTTTAAAATGGTTGTGCCGAGACTAAGGTCTTTTTGAAACTTATAAAATTTTCTTTTCATGCTCCGTTTCTTTCTTTCTTTCTTTTCTTTTTTTTTTCGTTTTCACATTCACATTATATTTATGTAATGTGATATGATTATGTCACTAGCATGCACTAAAGTAGACATAAACAAAAGTTTTAAACTGAAAGGCAATTTGGTTAGCAGATTCCACACACGCACTAGTACAAAAAGAGGCAAAAGGGAGGGTATTTTGGCTATAAGTGGTGGTTTTTAGCCCGCCTCATATGGCAACGCACCTTATGATATACTTTTAGAAGGGGCGGTTTGCATAAGGGGCGGTTTCCGAACCCCCTTTATGTACATGCATAAGGAGCGGTTTTCAAACCCCCCTTATGTACATGCATAAAGGGCGGTTTTCGAATCCCCCCTTTTGTACACGCATTAGAGTCGGTTTTCAAACCCCCCTTATGTACATCAATAAGGGGCGATTTTTGAACTCCTCTTATGTTCAAATAATTAGAAAAAAATATTTTTTAATATCCAGAAATATTTTCTTGTACAAACCGCTCAATCAATCAAAAATTATAAAATTGTGTGTCAAATGTTTCATATATTAAACTATCATACATTGTGTATCAAACGTTCAAAATCAATTCAATAACGACATCTGGACAAAAAGCGCGTATATACACAAAAAATAATCAAGATAATATCAACTCAACATAAATAAATCACCATTTTAACTAAAACGTTTGTCGATCACTTCCGACATCAATTGTAAAACGAAATCAAGCTCTTTGGTTGCAATAATCTCTTGTGTATTCCGTAACTAAAAACAATTAGATAAAAAATTGTAAGTATATATAATTTACTATTATGTTTAATAAAATATACAAAAACTTACACGTATGGGAAAATCATGCTAAACATAATTGACAAAATACATCATATGCTTGATAACCATTAAGCCACATTCCCAATCACCTTTTTGTTGCAAACACCGCATTTTATTCAAATCAAATTAGAGAAATTATTTTTTAATCAATTATAAGTATTGATGAATCACGTACATTAACCATTGCCCATTTTCACGCTTTAGGATATTTCTTTTCTCTTTTCCAAAATATTCTTGTAGTATTTGAATAAGACGATATTGTTTCACGTTCTTTCCTTTACTTTTCTTAGAGTCCACAACATACCCGCAATGCAAAAATGTATCCATAATGATAAGCACCCAATGATTACTACAAAAATAAAAGTTAGTATGTATGTGTGTGTGTATATATATATATATATATAATTTGTATGGTGATATATAACATTTGAATAAGGTAAATCCTAAAATATTAATCTTTTTTTTCCACAACGTTGCTTTCTCAACACATGATCTTTTCTCCCCCGCATTGTTCAGATTTTTCAACTCGTGAAAATGTATCAAAACTTATTCTCATTGTGCCAATCTCGGTCTCACCGTCAAACTCATCTTTTTTATTTCTAAAAATGTGACTTTTCGGAAGAAATCTTCGATGTCCCATGTATACAAGTTTTTTGCAATTTTTTAACCAGATCGAGTGTGTCTCGTCTTCATAAACGGGACAAGCTTTCTTACCCTTGGTACCGTATCCTGACAAGTTACCATATGCTAGAAAATCATCTATAGTGCAGAATATCATTGCGCGCAGTTTAAATTATTCTTTGTGATAAGCATCATATACGTCCACACCCTCATTCCAAAGCTTTTGCAAGTTTTTAATCAGTGGAGATAAATACACATCAATATCATTACCAGGCTGTCTTGAACCTTGAATCAACAATGACATCATAATATACTTTCGTTTCATACGTAACCATGGTGGAAGATTATAGATACATAAAAGAACTGACCATGTACTATGACGACTACTCATGTTACCGAATGGATTGATCCCGTCCGAACTAAGCCCAAACCGTATGTTTCTTTTCTCCTTCGCAAACATTGGATGCTTTCTATCAATGATTCTCCATTGAGGTGAATCCGTAACATGTCTTAATTTTCTATCAATTATACATTCATCAGAATACCAACAAAACAATTTTGCATCTTTTTCGTTTGAAAATAATCTTTTTAAGTCTTGGTATAATAGGGATATACCACAAAAGCCGGTGGTCCATTTTTTGTCACATTATCATCACATTCATCTTAATCTTTTTTTCCGTATATACCTCGATGCACCACACTTATCACATTTATGTTTATTTTCATACCCGTCTCTATATAAGATGCAATTATTTGGACATTCATGTATTATTTTAACTTCCAACTCCATTGGACACATCAACTTTTTTGCTTAGTATGTTGAAATTGGTAATTCGTTGTCTTTCGGAAGAATTTTATTTAAAAGCCCCAATAAGCTTGTAAAACTTTTATCGCTCCATCCATTTTCAGACTTTAGTTTAAACAACTTTAACACAACATCAAGTTTGTTATGTTTAGAACTGGTATATAAAGGCTTTTTTGCTTCTTCAAATATGTGTTGTAACTTTTTCTTGTTCGGGCTTATTCATATTAGTCTCCATGTCATATGACATTTCACTGTTGCAGTTGTTAGTGGGTTCGTTTCGAAGCTCATCATCTCTATCAACATGTAATGAGTCATTGTTGTATGTGTTATTGTAGAGAATTATGAAGGTTGAAGCAACCAAAGTCCTTCAGCGAACTTCAGCTGTTGTGACAACCGCTGTTGTCTTCAGCTGTTGTTTTCGGACTTAAGTCTTCAGCTGTTTGCAGACTTAGTCTTCAGCTGTTTGTCTTCAGCTGTTTGCAGACTTAGTCTTCAGCTGTTTGCAGACTTAGTCTTCAGCTGTTTGTCTTCAGCTGTTT
>BJCM01090706.1:0-25015 GCA_018326385.1 Flaveria bidentis | reverse complement strand
CATACGGGTATACATACATAAACATTGTAAAATCGTTTAAATACATTTTCAGCCCCAAAGAGTTTAAAACAAGTAAAACCGGGGTCTAGAAACTCACCTGGTGCAACTTTGGGTGTATCTTTCTTCAAACCCGTATGCAAATGAGTTCAAACACCTAGAAACCCACCAAACACACACACAAACACACACACAAACACATAAGCATATAACCGAGACAAAACCCATCATGAACACTTAGAAACTTCGAATTCTTACATTGAATTCAGCCTCTTCTTCTTCTTCTTCTTCAACCCGAAAGTTTTCTGCTCTCACTCTTTCTAGAACCGATTGCAAAAAGGTGAAAAGTAACATGGTGTGGGCGGCCATGTTGCTTTTGTACCCACTTTTATTCTTTTTGTCCTTTTGACACTTTTAACCCCTCAACTTGGTTAAATTGCATTTCCTACTTTTATTCTTCATTTCTTATCTTCTTTTAAAAGAATAACTGGGTGTTACATAGCAGCTAATTTGTGATTGTGCTCACAATATCCCTGTAGTTCAGTAATGCATTTATCACTACAAAGATTAGATTTTACCTCAGATGGCATTAAAGTTGGATAATCATTGATGTGAGCCATATGAACATGATTTGGAAATTGAGGCTTTATTTCCTCAGCATACAGGCTTTAATCACATACTCTATCTTGTCTGATGACAAGAGCATTTAATGTAGGTTGGCTGTTTCCATGAGCTTTATTGGTTAGTTGTGGCTGACTTTGGTATGGTTGTTAATGTTGTTGTTAATGATGATATTGTTGTTGATTGTTAGATTGAAAGCTTGAGCTTGGTTGTGATGATGATTGGCCTTTAGAATTCCTTTGAAAATTGTTGTTGTTTCTTCTTGGAGCATTACATTCTCTTGAGAAGTGGCCGATCATACCACAGTTGAAGCATTTAACTTTGGATTTATCATATCCAAATTTGGTATTCTTGTTCAGACTAAGCTTCCTTCCTTTTCTGAAAAACTTTTTGCCCCTCATTGCTATCATAGCCATCTGCCACTGCAAATCTATTTCTCTTACGTCATCTGGATCCATTTCTTCTAAGTCTTCTTGGATTAAATGTGCAGAAGTGAGTCTTCGTCCCAAGTAAGCTTCAAAACTTGCAACAAAGGCATTGTAAGTAGCCTTTTGCTCTTCAGATCTCTGATCTTTAGGCATACTTGAAGGAGTGGCAGTGAACCCATTTGGTTTAGATGAGGTTGATGGCTTGTTGATTGATAAAGTAGCAATGAATCAAGTTGATTTACTTGATCTTTGGATGAGAGGAAATCATCTTCTTCAGTGATGAAAGCATTTTCCATAGAATGAGTTTCTGATGGAAATTTATATGCTTCAATTACTCTAGGTCTACCAAGGTTTCTGCTCCTTTCATCAAGTTCATGAGCTTCAATTTTTGCAATCATTATATCCAGAGTGGTGCTTTCCAGATCAAGTGGTTTTTTCAGCATGGTCATATTTTGCTTCCAACTTTAAGAGAAACTATATAGAATCTTCTTGTTCAGCTCCTTTACTTTGTATGTAACCCCCATAATCTCAAGATCATTGACCAACTGCACATATCTATGTATTTGTTTTGAGATTGACTCCCCTTTTGAGTGATGGAAGGTTTTATATTGATTGACCACCTTATCTTTGTTGATTTAAGCCACCTCAGTGCTGCCTTCACACATGATCAGCAATGCATCCCACACAGCTTTTGTTATTCCATATTTCTCAAGTCTTTTTAGCACATCCATTTTCAAGGCTTGTGTGAGAATGGAATATATTTTAAGATCAATCTTTATCTTTTTGAAATCATCATAATCAAGAGTCAGATCTTCAATGGATATTCTTGTGTTTCTTACAAAGCAGCTTGGTCAGCCGAGAGTGTCACAGAGATGTGAGGTCCTTTGCATATGGATAACCAATAATCCAGATCTACACATGTAATATAATTCATAAACCTGATTTTCCATTGCTTAAACTCAAAATTGTATTTTAGCATAGGAGGTTTAGGAGTATAAGCAAGTTAAAAAAATTATGAGAGTCCATTGTAATAAACTTGTTTTTAACTTGTTGGAATAATAATTAGATTAATTTTTAAGTCCAGCGGCTCCAAAACACTCTATGTGTTCAGATCTACTGAATAGTAATAGTGTTTTATTGAAAGTCCTTATGTAACTTTTCTGTTGTTTTTGATGTGTGAGATTATGATGTTAATGATGTTTTTGTTATGATTTTATGTTAGAGCAAGCTGTTCATAGATGTGTTCTTAGATTGGGTTCGGATGAACAGTAACTTGTTGATGTTTTAGATGAGTTTCAGCATGAATACTGATTAGAGGTAGACAAACTCTTAACAGGAACTCAATCACCAGATCAATCGAGTTTCAGTTTAGATCTGAGTAGATTTGAAAAAGAACCGAGAGCCAAAGCTCTGATACCAATTGACCAAGTGATGAGAATGAAATTCTTAGTTGATGTGAATCAACTAGGATCGAATATGATGATTGAGTTTGTGATTATATGGCGGAATCATATAAACTCTGAACATTGAATGCTAGAAATACTCATAAATTCTTTTCTATTAATATCGTGAAAGGTTACAATGAATGCTAGGGTTTTAGCAATAAACAGTAACAAGACACCTTCTGAAACATATGCCTAACAAAATATTCTGATCGTCAAATCTGTCCACAAGTGGGGCTTTCTATTCTATTTATAGGCTGACAAGATGTCTTTACAAAAAGACTAAACTACCCTTGTACTATAAACTAGTCTAAGTACAAAAAGTCTTCGTCAACATTTTTTTGTTCATCCGCATTGACTAATGCGGGTGTGTTGATCTTCATCACCATTTCTTGATTCTTCTATCGCATTTGTGTTTGGTCATCAGCATTGAGAAATGCAATGAACACTTGGCGCATTTGTTGCTGAGCATCCGCATTAGTTAATGTGGATGTACGTTGTCCGCATTTGTTAATGTGGAAGAACAAACACTTGTCAGCATTTATGCTGTGGTCATCCGCATATACAAATGCGAATAGCTGACACGTCTTCTTTTGTTGATGCAGATTCTTCATCTGCATATCTTCTTAGACTTGTGGGATTTCCAGCAGAACAACCATCAATCCACCACTTGAATTGACATGTATGATCCTTTTAGGGTCCAACATTCTTTATCTTTCTCTCTCTCTCTCTCTCTCATCATCATCTTATACCAACCCTTAACTCTAATTTGCTGCCACCTCCACCGCCCTTTCTGGTCGCCACCTCTACGATCGCACACTAAATCCACCACCACCATCACACAGTAGAGCCACCATCACTCACCTCCACTACCACCGTACACCGAAACCACCCTTGCTCATCGTAACCACTACCACATAACCCGACCCACTGCCTTCCCATCCTCCTTTTCCTTCTTTAGATCATTGTCGCTACCTCCTTACCATAACCACATTCACAACCATCGGTAGCCACCATCAAATTGAACACTAACCCCCTCCACCACCACTAAGAGCCACTATCTTTATCCATCCAAATCCCCACAACCAAACTCGAGTCCATCTTCACCTAAATTTCCACAGACAATGGAACACCCATGACATATTTGTAAGTAATTACCAGGCAATATCCATAACCTAATTGAAAGATCAAACAAAGCAACAAACCCTAAAACAATAGTTTCCCAATTTTTTTTCATTTCCCTCATATCTAAACAAAACCCAAATTGTAGAATGAACTGACCTTGTGATGCAAAAACAATAACTTTCATCTTTGCTGACTCAAATCGATTTAGGGTTGCGATGGTGGTGGTGGAATATAGTGGTAGTGATAGAGAGAAAAAATGAAATATATGGGTTGGGGGTGGGGGTCTTGAACCATGATGGTGTTGGTCATATTAGGAATGATAGTGGTGGTGGTAGAGGACTTGTTGGGAATGGTAATGGTGGTAGACGAGATATGGTTTGTTTTAGATGATGATGATCATGGCAAGATGATGATGATTTTTATTATTTTATATTTAATCATAGGGGCACTGCTGTTAATTTACACTAACTTAACAAAAAATAAATTTAATAGTGTTAGTGACTTGGGTGAAATTGAAACAAAGTATGAAACTATTGGATTGTTAGTATAATAAACAAACTATTAGATAGAAAGTGTAATTTTTATAAGATCATAATAATAAAAATAGTAATTTACCTCTTAAATAAAATATATAAAAAGAGTCTTCAACATTAGATGGTTGAACTGATGTATTATGGGAGATAATTAGCATTGCTAAGTCACACTGGAGCATTAGAAGCCAACAACGATGGTAGGTTGGGATTGTCTGCCACCTGGAAGTTACTATGCGTGAAACTTAACACCGATCTTTACTAAAAAACCACTGAAGAGCGTAATTGCTCATAATGCAAAATACTGAAGAGCGTAATTGCTCATAATGCAAAATAAAATATTGAATTGATAAACACCATATATACTTAAAGCTTGTATACACATACCAATGAATTTCTTATTAAAAAGAGCAAATACAAAAAATATATACATTTGAGCCATAGTTTGGATTTAATTTTGTATTTATAACAATTTTTGTATAAAAGCATTATTGTCTAATAATTGTTATCTCTATACATTATTATCTATTTAATCTATCTTCTTTTTATTAAACAGGTGTAATACTAGATTAGTTTTTAAGAATTAAACATTAAATTAAATCAATATAAAACCCTAAATTCATACGTCCACATACCTCATTTTTTTCCCTTTCAGCAAAGCGGCGCATTCACTCTTCATCAACTAGTAAGTTCTCTCTCAATCTTCCTCTATGATTCATCGTTTCTGCTCATAAAATTGATTCAACATCTTCGTTTCACTTCAGGTTCATCTAGATTTCATTCTTGTGTAGTCAATCGAATTCTGCCAGTTCAGTATAATGGGTAAGGTTTCTTCTATCTGAATCCCTTTTTCTTTTGCTTTTAATTTGTCAATTATCCTTAGATCTTAGCTTTTTTGTTTAAATTCACCACTTATTATTAGTTCATGAATATGATCTGAGTTCAATCAACTCCAGTTCAATTGATTTGTAAATTTTAGCGGATTACTGAATCTTTTTCCCTATTATAGATAATATCGCGGAGGACATTCGTGCGTTGCAGCTTGATTCATCTGGTAGGTTTCCTTGCTTCAATTTGATACGCATAAGTGGTTTTGTTGGTTAATTACTTTCTGTTCGGAAGATTGATTTGGAAAGGTTATTTTCTAATGTATGACATGTTTATCAATAGAAACTCGTACTAGTTTGTGCCTTCTATGAATTTAGTTAAAGAATTAGTTTCATAGTACTACTGTAAATGCTGAAAGTTTAAAGGGGAATATGGAAATATATTCAAATTATGTGATATTATTAAATTCTTTCGCTAAATGCTAGCTGAAGATAGTAACATGGTGCCTAATGAGAATGATGGGGAGCGTGAAGAGTTGGTAGTTCCTCATAATGTGGAAGAAGGTAAGAACTCAACATTTTTACTGTATTTGCCACATTTTTATGATGAAATTAAGTCAATCTTCATTTTTACATTAAAATATGGTGGTCTATTGAGCATAACATTAAACAATTTCTAAGATCTAGAAATTGTTAGCTTGATGCCCATGTAGTGTTATTCATTCTTTTTGTTTCTTGAGGTCATTTCATCAATGCGAGAAAATAGATAATAAGGAACCCATCATAGTCTTCATATTATTTTTCAAGTGCTAATTCATATATGTTGTTGAAGATGATTCTTTTAGCTTATTAAAGGTGACTGCAGATCTAATCATGTAATTAATTATATTAGTCGCTGGAATTGATCAACTAATTTAGCATCCTTATTTTTTCATATGTGTTGGTGGTAAGGGTGTTTATAAACCATAGAAGTAGACAAAACCACCCAAAGCGAAGCAAATCGGTCTGTGTGGGATCAAAATGGTTTGGTTTGCAGTTTGTTTGGCGGTTTAACAGTTGGATCCTTTTTGGATCTTGGAACAGGTTGTGCGATATTTATTCATTATATATTTTTTCATTTTTTCAATATGTAGTTTTGTATATGTATTATAATCATGAACCATCTTTATCATTTTGAAAATCTTCATACAAACTAGTGATTTTGGAAAAAAGTAAAATAATCGGTTCAAACTACCCCATTGTCAAAACAGGACCGTTAAATCGCCAAAACAGTAAAGCCTACAGTTCTGGCTGACCCACCAACTCGGACAATTGGTTTATCGTTTCTGAAGCCATAGTTACCTGTTTGGCACAAAGTTTCTTGGTATAAAAAAGCACACCTAGGCATGAGGCGTGCTGAGGTGCATGCTCTTGCTTTTGACTAGGTGAGGCGCAAGCTGTACGAAAAGCACGCTTGAGGTGTAGTCTTGAATCGCCTTTTTTGTACGGAGAGGGTTGTGTGCATTAGGATGTTGTACTTATAGGCTTTTATGTCATATCCATATGTTATTTTTAAATTAAAATTTAAATTAGACATAAAACTTATTTATGGTAAAAGTCTATAATAAATATAAACAAATTGTATTAATAAATTGCTGCCTCACATACAAAAAGTGTTATGCTTTGCTCTTTGTGCCATGGCTTGGGGCCCTATCTTCTCGGTACACCTTGTGCTTATTATAACTAAGGAATCTTAGTCAAAAACCGATCGAAGCATATGTGAACACCCCTAGGTAGTGGAGATGTCACAAGACCAATAATCGACTGAAATTTTTTTTATAATCATTCGGAACTATCAAGATTTCCCTGTCTTAGGATTCAAGAATCAAGATCCCTTTATAGTTTCTTGACAATATTATCTATTAACTATCACACACTTATAGGTAGTATCGTATATATAGAAATACAATGTTGGTTTAGCCTTTCTGCCATGAGTGCAATGTAAAGAGCTATTGCTTTTTGTGCGTGCAGATTTGAGGGAAGAGCAAAATCATGCTTCCCATGTGGAGGAGGATGCTGACCCCCAAACAGAGCATTCTGAACCAAAAGCTGCAGTTGAAGGTTTATTACTTGAAACTATGTCTACACTTCTTAAACTGCTCTAAAAACTATTTTGTGATTTCTTGAAAAAGGTATTATTTCGAATTGCAGTGAAAGAGCAAGCTTTTGCTTCAGAACCTATTGAGGAAGAGGTGGAAAAGGAGAAGAAAAGACATTTGAATGTGGTATTCATTGGTCATGTTGGTAGGTTAATCTTCTCTTAGTAGTTCTTTTTTGCAGGGTTTATGAACTGAATTTGAGCTCCTCGATTTGATATGATTTTTTTTAAGATTAAACCGCCTCAAGTTGGCCTATGATTCCAAGTTTTGATTCTCAACCTTTCAATTTATTCTTCCTAAATTTTGCTTCACATAGAATTGATTGATTTGCATTGTTTAAATTTTCATGGAAGGCAAGGCATGTTAAATATGTGTTTCATCCTGATAATTGACTGCAACATTCTTTTTACCTTGTACAAATTTATGTCTTTCCTCAAATCTCAACCTCCTTTTTTACTTGCTTGTGTGTGTTGGAAGAGAGAGAGAGTGGGGGGAGGGGGCTTCTTTTGTTGGTTGTCCTATAAACTTGAGGTGCTCGTCTTCTTACCATCATGGTTTAAAAAATTCGGTTAAGGCCTCGAGGTGCGCTTCGAGACGAGACGGTAAAAAATCGAGTATGAGGTGGCATCTCGTGGGTTTAGTTTGTACATACGCCTCTAAGGTCCAAGGAGGTAAGAAAACGCATGAGGCAGGCTTGTGACTTTGTTTGCCTCGATGATCTGTTTTTTTTGTGTCACTTTTAAACATTCCGTGCCTTTTTTATGTTTTAGACTTTGAGTTTTTCTTATAACTATTGAATCTTATGATGGAATAAGTTAGTGAAATTCTTTGTTTGATGTTTATTGTTTTATTTTTATAAGATATATACTCTTTATATCTATTTTTAAATTCCACCTCGGGCTTACGTCTTGTTTTGCCTCGAGGCGAATGGAAAACGCCTTGAGGCTCAATACCTTTCTTTTAACCTTGCCACCATCAATTTTTTAAATCCCCTTTAACAATGTGATCCTTTTTTCATGTTAAAAATTCACAAGCATTACTTAGTGAAATGATATTTCTCTCCTCTATTAACTTTGTAATATATATATATATGTATATATATATGTATATATATATTTATATATATATATATGTATATATATATATGTATATACGTATATGTAATTGTATGATCCACCATGTTAACCATTGAGGACACTATACATTTTAGTTTTTTTTCATGTCTACTGTTTTGTTGGATGCTGATTCTGTTTTTGAGTAAAGCTATAAAGAGTATCACAATTAATCATCTTATATATATTTGTTTTGTCATATGGGCTAAAGATGCTGGAAAGTCAACCATTGGAGGCCAGATACTCTACCTCAGTGGCCAAGTTGATGAGCGAACGATTCAAAAATATGAGAAAGAAGCCAAGGACAAGAGTAGAGAGAGCTGGTAAGCCAAGGACTATATTTTTATTTGTATATCTTTTTTGTTAGTGTACTGCTGTATATTGTATTGTTCCTACTTTTCCTTTATGTGAAGTACAACTTTGTATATCAACTATAGTTAACGGTACATAGTGTTGGTTTTTTTGGTCATTAGCGGGATTCGTGTCCGTCTATAGCGTGTGGACATAGTGTGTGCTTATACCTGTAGCCAAAATGGTTGGATTGTGTAATTGTCTTGGTGGAAGTTCATGGTATTTATTTTTCTCTGTTAATTGCCATATATAAGGAACATAGGTCTCAAGAGATTTATTAGGACTTTATTGTCAGTTTCATTGAAGACCTACATCTAGAATGTTCTTGAACAGTTTATATGAAAGATCTAAAGCCATAGACATTTTGACAAAACCTTTCCAGCTTTCCAAATTTTCATCCAGTGCTTCCACTTTATCTGCTGCCGTGGTTTCAAAATGGGGCTCTGATAACAATTGTTATTCCGGGGACAAGTAAATCTATGGATATTGGATAGAAATATGAATAATAAACGTAGTTAACAAACTAGACAACGATCTGTATCTGAGATATATATTAACTATCCTAATATTGGTCTACTTTTGAGAGGTAGAGTTGTTGTGGTGATGATACTCACTAGGTCCCTCATGTTTGTAATAAAAATATACATGCTTTAGTGTTGGAAAGGATTAGATAAATGAATGCATCTTAGAGTCACAAATTAATTTCTTTTTTATAAACTTAAAATCATAGGGCTCTATTTCTATTTTACTTGTTGGTAGATATCTGGTTATTATTTTTTCTTGGGACTTCTATGGGTTTGAATGATGTGTCTTTATCTAATATGCCTCGTTAAGTTTATTTCATTTTCACTTCATACTAGGTATATGGCGTACATTATGGATACCAATGCAGAGGAGAGGGTGAAGGTACCATTAATCTATTTTCTTTTGAGACAAAAAGTGTGTTAAAGTTGCTATCCGCTACTTTAGTGCTGATTGATCTCGAAAACTTCTTCCTTGTTTTGGTTCATGCTTGACCGTGTATTACTTTAATGCGAAATCGCTCATTGTAGGGTATAACAGTTGAAGTTGGGAGAGCACATTTTGAGACGGAAACCACACGATTTACTATATTGGATGCACCGGTAACTGTCTTTATCATGATACATTTAGGGGCTGTTTGATTTCTCTTACTCGATCAGAATGTGATGACCGAATAAGAGCTTGTTCCAAAACTGACCGGGTAAGGGGAATAAAAGGCATAGGTTAGTGGTGTCGGACCAAGTCAGACGCGAATATGTGATAATCAAACACGCTGACCGGGTCAGTGGGTCAGACAGAAGCAAATCAAACAGCCTCTTAGTGTAATACAAAGACTAAGATACCATCTATGATTATAGTCATGAGGCAACAATGCAGTTGATTGGCTTTGTTGTCGGTATTTCATAGAAGGAGCTTTCAATAACATGCGCCACTTGAATATATAAAAATTATAATAGCCAAATAGCTCTGCTTTACTACATGGTTATAACAAAGTATAAATGTAACATGTAATTTGGATGTCCATGAAATAACAAAATTACTTTTGAGTGAATTTTACTCTCAGGAGCGAGATCACCAGTGATATTATCTTCATATGGGGATGGGGCATGTTATATTAACTAATTGTGCTAGAGTTATTTTTCATCACTAAAGCTACTAACGTAATAAAATGGTTATTAGATCATCTTTAAAGAGTATTACTTCAACTTATGCGGTGCCATAAAATCGATATCTGTGATACCATCATGGTTTGCTATATTTTGTTTGCATGGATTTTTCTAATCATTTTGTTAATGGTTTTTTTATATCTTTCAGGGACATAAAAGTTATGTACCTAATATGATCAGTGGTGCTTCTCAGGCTGATATTGGTGTATTGGTAAGTGTTTGCTTCATTGCAGACTTGTGTGTTGTGATTGCTTATTACATGTTTGTAATCTCACTCACACAATTTTGTTTCACTCACACAATTTTGTTTCACTCACATACTCTTAGGTTATATCTGCTCGAAAAGGTGAATTTGAAACTGGATATGAAAGAGGTGGGCAAACTCGTGAGCATGTTCAACTTGCAAAGACTTTAGGTGTCTCTAAGCTGCTGGTTGTTGTGAATAAAATGGATGATCCAACTGTTAACTGGTCAAAAGAAAGGTGATTTAGCCCAAATTTACATTTTTTTACTTGTTGCATAACAAAAATTTTATTATTGTATTACTGTGACACTCATTATTATTGTAGGTATGATGAAATTGAGTCCAAAATGGTTCCCTTTTTGAAGTCTTCAGGCTACAATGTAAAGAAAGGTAAAAATGTGTATTTTTATTTTAACAAAGATTAATATTACGTTAATAATCTTGTTTTTAGATGAGGGCAAACCTTTACTCTGTTCTTAGAGATGAGGTTTTCCCATTGAGACTCCGTCTCCAAAACCTGTTTTATTCGTGTAAACCATACACAAATATTTTATAGTAGTTCAAATAACATTAAAAAAATATGGCTAATAAAATCATGACAACAACCATACAAGAGTACTAATGATGATGATATTAAACTATCACTTGTAAAAAGTGGTGAGCTAGCTATAGTAGCAACAAATAACAAATCAAAGAGACATGGAAAAAAGTATGCAACACTAACCCTTTTGATAGTGACTATACAATCCTCTAAAAAGTCTATATGTCAAGACAAACATTAAGACAAAGCTAAGATCAAGGCAAAGTTAATGCTAAGGCAAAGTTAAGGCTAAAGATAAGTCTATTGTTTAAGATATAATGTTAGATTGTAATTCTTTGTATTAGTTTGAGTTTGTATGTTTAGTGATAGGTTATGTTAAATCTTGATAGTAGAGGGATTTAGTGTGTAATTAGTTAGTTCTTGCTAACACTATAAATAGGTGTTTAGTTTGTATTAGTTGACAGATTTCTTGAATACAATCAGTGAAATATTCAGTAAACATTGAGTTAGTTAATTTCTGTTTGTAACATATAATAATACACTTTTCTAAAAGTCCATAACATTAATTCAACGTCCTCATGAACTCCTTTCCCCGATTATGTCCTTCAAAGGTGCATGTCTAACGAATTTCGCCTGATCCGCTCATCCATGATATTTTAGGTCTACCTCGGCCATCCTCCCTTCCACTGTGAGGGTTTCCACAGTTCTTATTGGAGTCTTCATCTGTTTCATATTCACATGTCCTAACCAATTTTTGTCGTAAAACCATTTTTAATCCGAGACACCCACCTTAGCATCCTTAACTTTGCTACCTCCAGCTTTTGCGCCGTGTCTATTGATGGGCCACAACTAGTTTCGTATAACATAGCTGGTTGAACATCAACCTTGTAAATTTCCCCTTCTAATCTTGTAAGATTTGCTTGTTACACAATACTTTTATGGCTATTTTCCATTTGCATCGACTTGCTTGGACACAATGGACTACATCATTTACTATGTTACTTTTGACAAACGGTCCTAAATACTTTAACTTGATTGTCAACATGACCACTAAGCCCTTGATATCGCACCTGTGGTGGATCACCATGGTATAAATCCGATTTAGTTTGCTATAGCTTGAGTTTAGGTTCTACTTCTTGCCTTAAATACCCTTTCTCACAATTTCATAGTATGAAGTTGAATCTTTTTGTAGCTAGCACAACATTTGATGTCTGATTTGTTCTTGTAGAGGAACTAAAAAAATGCCCTTTGTTAATATGACATCATTATTATTTTGGGTATAGTATTGAACACATTTCTTAACCATCGAACTCCTTCCTCCCCCACACAGTTTTATGCCTTAATGGGTATGTTGTTCGGTTCAATAACCTTGGGCTTTCTCATCTTCCTATGGGCTCCCACCACCTCTTCTTGTGTGATATCGTGATAGTAACAGTATTTTCGTTATCCGTTTTAAGTAGTGGAGTTCGTGTTTTCTTCTTGATTGCTATTTGCTCGCATTGCTGTTGAGAAGATTGTAAAATTATGTTTTTCATCCCAATTTGACATCCTGCCTTTTACAAAAACTCATCCATCCTACTTGGTTTTCAATAAATGCATTCCATGCAAGCTTAGGCGCAAGCATTGTACATAAGCCTAGGTGAGTCATGTTTTTTTGCCAAAAAGCCTGCGTTGATGGTGCGCTTTTGTTATGGGGACTTGGTTTGTGCGGTTAACCATTAGTTCCAGTTACTTTATCTCATACTAAATAACATTTTTAGCAATTTAAGCTATGGGTTTTATAAAAGTTTACCTTAATGTTTTGTAATATGTTTATTTGTTTTTTTTTCTGTTTCCTATACATATTGCTTGGTCAGTTGTACATTGGGTATATCAACATATTATTTGCTTATTTAATTTGTATATATAGCCTTTAAGTTGTACCAAATGTTAATTATATATTAATTATTAAATTATAATTGCCTCTTTATTTGTATATATAGCCTTTAAGTTGTACAGTCGTACTAGTAATTATATATTACATTTTTATATATCTATTTATATATATATATTCTAAAATATATACTAGTATCTTGTACTTCGTCGTATGAATAGTGATGCGCTTTGCGCCTTGGCTTTAGATCGTGTTGTATTTGTGCTCTTGCTTTTAAAACAAGCCATACTCTCCATATATAAACTTCACGCCTTCTCGATTTTATTACCTATGCCTTTTAGCTTATGCAGTCATGACATGACATGCTCCCCCTTCCTTAGTTTGTAGTTGTTTGTATATCTTTTCATAGTGTATGATAGGCTATGTATTTTGCATCAAACACTACGTTCATCACGTTTCACTTGGCTTCTTTATATCTCTCCCTTAATCTCACTACACCTTAAGAAGCAAGAACTACTTACAATTTTGTTGCTTGTCACTTATCTTGCCTTGCACATCTTTATTCCACCATCAAAACTTTTTATGCCCACTCGCCGTTCCCGTTGTGACCCCTGGAGTGTCCTTTGCTACTTGTGTAATGGTGGTCATCACAACATCCTATATATGGTTTACATTCTCATCCGGTCTACTTGAGTTTGTGGAGATGACCTTATCTATGAACACCAAAATCTAGTGGTAGTTCAAATTTTCCCATCGAATCTTCAATATTTTGCCTTTTTACCTTAACTATCAATTTTCTCATGGCTATATTTGCCGATAATTAATGATAAGCTACTATCATCTCCTAGGGTAGAAACTGGAATCTACAATCCCCTCGCCACATCAAAAAATAGTCGATTTGCATGTTACGCCCCTTGCAGCTAAAAGTGATCAAATGCTATTACCGCCTCTTAAAAAACGAGTTTATAATACCCATATCATGGGCAAACAAGTCGTGAAGCTCCCTACCACTTCCAAAACTCCCATGCACCGAGATAAAACCATTAATATCCTTACCAATGTGACTATTAAAATCACCTCGGTTACAAATTTTCTCCTCCCAAGATATGGCCCCCACAACTTTGTATTAGCAATCCAGAAAACCCTTCTTAGAAGGTGTCTCCTTTTGGATACTGTTAGTGGTTATGAGGCCTATAAGTAATTTTGTCAATATTTTTTGTAATAAATATTTTTTGTAATAAATATTTTTTATTGTTTCAGATATTCAGTTTCTTCCAATATCTGGCCTTCATGGTACCAACATGCAAACAAGAATGGACAAACAGATATGCCCATGGTGGGATGGCCAGTGTCTCTTTGAAGCCCTTGATGCTCTTGAAGTTCCTCCACGAGATCCAAATGGTCCATTTAGGTATCACTTTCGGTTCTTGTTTCTTTTCATCTCAATTACTCATGTCATTGTAATTAATTATATTTAATTTTCAATTTAATATTTGATTACTAGGATGCCTATTATTGACAAGTTCAAAGATATGGGGACTGTTGTGATGGGAAAAGTAGAATCTGGTAGTGTACGCGAGGGCAATAACTTGGTCATCATGCCAAACAAGGTGCTTTTTTAATAACATAAAAACAATTATTTTGAAAACCAATCTCTTACAGGGAAAAATTGTAAATTGTATATGCAGGTTCAGGTGAAAGTTCTTGCCATATTTTGTGATGAGGAGAAAGTTAGGAGTGCAGGCCCTGGTGAGAATCTAAGAGTTCGATTATCTGGGATTGAAGAAGAAGACATACTTTCGGGTTTTGTTCTTTCCAGTATCGGTATGTTTTCTTATTAATTTTAATATCAACAAATATAGTGATAATATCATATGGGCATGCAGGCGCATGCCTGATTGTTTTTTGTTTAATTTGATATAGAAAATTCTAGTAGGTTGAGACTGTTGGAAATCATAGTCCCTGCCAAGTAGATGTGGCAATATTGACTCATTTTTTTGTTTGTTTCATTTCGAGCCTTCTGACCCATATTAGATAATTAATAGTTTCTATCTGATCATGTTTATGACCAGTTGTGTAACCTGCCTTACCCACACTCTTTGCTGGTCTTTAAATAAGCAATATATATTTCTTTGTTGTTTACTCTCTTAAGTAATTATTTAAAGGGTTTAATACTGTTTATTTTTATGCAGAAAAACCAATACCAGCGGTTAATGAGTTTGTGGCTCAGTTGCATATTCTTGAATTGCTTGATAACGTATGAAACTTAATATCTTTCATCCTCAAGTTGTTTTTATGCTTCAATAGTTATTGCGCTGACTTTTATTTTTCTTGTTTAGGCTATTTTCACTGCTGGTTACAAGGCTGTATTGCACATACATTCCGTTGTTGAGGAATGCGAGATCATTGAGCTGATGCAGCAAATTGATCCTAAAACTAGGAAACCTATGAAAAAGAAGGTGCTCTTTGTGAAAAATGGTGCTGTTGTTATATGCCGAATTCAGGTTAGTTTTCTTACAATTCAAATTATACATCATTTATTATTACATTATATTTTTTCTTCTTTAGTATGCCAGATGGGTTCTGGTCAGAAAAGGTAAATTTTGATACCATGATACAGGTTGGGTTGACCTGATACGTACTTATGTTCAGACTTTGTAGATATTAAAAATAGTTATTGTGTCAATATCACTACATCTATTAGTGTATGTCAATAATGATCTATATTTTTAAACACGATTAAGAGTTTTGCAATAAAATTACAATTTAGGTGACGATCTACCTGTTTAACCCTTGTTTGACCTGTTTACTTTATGCTAGATTTTTTTTCTCTCATTTATTACCACGTCTGCCTTTTCTTTTGATACCTTTTTTACTTTATCATATGCGTATACATAGTCTTGTTGCTTTTCATATAAGCACAGTCATTTCTTGTTATTAGTTGTGAAGATTAACAATAAGGTACAGATTATTTGAGAATTATGAAATTCTCATGATAAGTATTTAAATATCCTTCTCAGGTGTCTAATATGATATGCATCGAAAAATTCTCCGACTTTCAACAGCTTGGGCGGTTTACCCTTCGCACAGAAGGTTAAAGTGAAACTAATTACCTGCAATCTTATATCTATTCCCACCAACTGAAGAAATTTAATAAAAAAGGAAACCTCTCTTCTACAGGAAAAACTGTCGCAATTGGAAAAATTACTGATCTTCGTGCATAAACAATTTTGGGGAAAATGGTAAATGCTAAGAGTGATTATTTCACGAGCCTAATACAAAAGGAAAATTGCAATTTGATCTTGTTTTATGAATGATAATGGTGTAGGGAAGCCCGGTAATGAGAAGCTAATTGGGAGCCGAGTCGAGATGTGAAACGGGCAACAATTCCTGATACGTTTTGAATTTGTAGTGCTTTGATGCTGAATTATACAGACTAGACGAGTGAGCATAGTTATGGCATGATGATTATTATGCGTCTTTTTCCAATGCTTTACAAAGTTAGTTGCTTTAGTTATGGCATGATGATTATTATGCGTCTTTTTCCAATGCTTGCCATCTTGTTATTCATGGCACTGTAATCGTCATTTGATCATCTACACTTGTGTTGTGTGATGGGTCTCGTTCTTACTATTGCGGAACTTGCACATTGGATAAACCTTAAATAACCTGCAGTCCTCAAAATTTGCTAAGTTTTCTCCGTATGACCACCTACACCCTTGCATTTGACAGCAAAAAAATGACATCATTGTTATAGCAGGGCACTAAGCTAAAGAAGCCCGAATACAACCTATTTGGTTGTCTAACGAATTAAATTTCAAGTTGCTCAAGTTAATTGAATTGATTATGCTAATTATAGAATTTTAAATTTGAAATTGAATAAAGTTTCAAAATTTATTTCAAATTTTAATTTTAATTTGAATTTTGGTTGGTTTTAGTTAAAAGTAAACATATAAATTATGAAATACAAAATACAATCCGGATAGTCTACAAACTTTATTCCAAAATTTTAGCATTATTGAGTTTTAGGTTTTAAGAATCCAATTCAAAATATTAAAATGTTAAAGCTGGAGCTATGCGTGCATTATGAGTTGATGAGCTTTGTGGAGCGGCAATTCAAATCCTTACCCAGAAACAATGGTATCTCAATATATAGTCCCTTTGGGATGTAATATATACTCTTATTGCCATATTGCCATATCTATAGTGTGAGACAAGTGTATGCATTTCGATTTGGGTTGTATTCTATGATTACGATTCTACCATATATATCTTTTTCATTCCGTTGAAAAACTCTTTTATGGTATAGATGCTTATGACCTCCCCTTAATGCTTTGCGGTAAGGCTCCTTTGGCATTACAACCTTTACCATAATGATGCTCATCATAGGTCAAGTTATTTTGTGGATTGGATTTCACTTTGACTATTTATAGTTTCATTTCGTATGCTTGGGGTTCAATATGAAGATAGCAACCAATCTCATTATTTGTAAAAGAAAACCACGATCAATAAAATGAAAATATCACTATCAACATAGTAGAAAATATGAATGTCTGCATGTTCACATGCTTGACGTTTAAGGAAAAGAGTATTGTGTTCACATAAGTATACCTAGTTTTGGTGGCAATATACATAACTTAGCAATTCATTGTGATGAGTTAGGTGTACCGTCATCACTTGTATGCCTAATCAAAATTTATTAGAACAATAAATTAGAATAGAAAAGTCGGATGGATTAAGTTGAGTTGTATACATCGATTTAAAATGTTTAGATGCACCTTTGTAACAATGTTGTACTCAATAGTGCATCAAACACAATTTAAGAGTTGAAAAATCATCCTAAACAACAAGTAAAACTTATGAGATGCGTTTACTTTTTTTGATACATTTTAATCAATTAAATCGCGTAAATTTGGCATTCTTAGCCAATAAGTTAATATGATTAATCTAGTAAATCTTTCTTACACTTCGTACAACTAAATTGCTTTTTGTTTGAATGTCCATCTCAACAGTCTTCAACACATATGTAAGTGTAGGATGAATTTCTCTCAACCATTCATAATGTTCATAGCAAACAAGTTAATGATTATATCCACAACTACTTCTTGAAGTAAAAACCAAGTCTATCAAGTTAATCAATGTAGCTCTTCATCTTTAGAAAATGAGAATTTACCAATGAATTAATTTTGCATGAGAGTTTTGAGGGTCCCAAAATAATATATGACAAGACCGTCGTTACTATAGTTTTTTAAGTTGCTTGATTATATCAAAAGCTTAAAGATGCTTTAAATCCTTTTGGAGTTCATGTATCATGTTGCCAGCATGGTACATGATACATCTGATGTGTCATCCACTTCATTACTATAGATATTCCTAGAAGCCATCCTAGCATTGGGAGGTTCATCAGGAATGAGATTGTCAAAGACAAATAGCGTCTAGTCCGCTTTAATTGAGCATACTATTCAGAATTTGGAAGATATGTTTAGATTGTATGTGTTAGAGAGAATTTTCATACAATACTAGCTATTACACAAGCATCACCACCACCCATGTTGAAAACTTGTATGAAAAAAAATTAAATCCTCATATGTTGGTCAATAGTAGGGTGAAATTATGTTGGAAACAACTGATAAAGGTATACAGGTTTGGGACTAAATTTAAATCCACTCAGGATCGACTTTAATTACACTCACAAAAGGAGAAAATCTCTGGAGTTTCAAGTCACTAATTGTGTCATATTGGAAGTGTCGCCTTGGAAATGTATAATCCGATTTGGTAAGAAACAAACTTACCCCGTGTTACAAAAGACCATTCAAAATCCATTATATATTAGGAAATGTAAGGCGTCGATGCACCCAAAACAACCCAAGTGCTTCCTGCATGCATGCATTTGATACTTAGTAGAAGTTGCTTCGGAAGTTTCATACTATGCACAAGTATTCTAAGTATGAAATCTTCCGAAGCAAAGAGCAATATCTTCCGAAGCCAAAAGTGAAGTCTTCCGAAGCATCAAAGACAAAATTTTCCGAAGCCAATGAAGTGAAGACAGATTTCTTCCGAAAACTTTGAAGAACATGTTTTCTCTGATGTAATTTTACATAAAACATACCAACTTTCCGCTGCAACTCTAAAAACTCACCAAATTATACAAGTTAGTGAAATGTCCATGCTTTTTGTATCTGTAAATTAAGGTCTTGAGTCTATAACTTTCTACTTTATATACTTTATTTCTTTTTGTAATATATTAGGATGCAAGCTATAACATGTCATAGTCACTAGTGAAAAGACAAATCTATCTTTTAACTTTACATTGATCTTGTTGTTGTCTAAATTAGTGTTTCCAGCTGGCCTTCAAAGTATGGTCAACTGTAGAATGTAGTATAAAGTATCTCTGGTCTTTGTATCTTAATGTATGCTTTGTAACACTTGTGAAAGAACTTGAGAGTAATATACAACATTCTTGAAAACCATTACTTTGTTGTTTGTTCTTAAGTTTCTGTCTCTTGTTTTGCTTGTGTTCATAGTATCATAATACAAGTCCCGGTTCCATATTTTATCTATTAAGTGTTCCAACACTCTCCTTTTGTGAGATTGATTGTATTGACCATCCCTTAAAGGGTCCTGCAATTGGTATTAGAGCATTCCAGGCTCTTGATTATAAGATCTCACCATCTTAGATCTCTTAGTCTCATAAAATACTTAACATCTCAAATGGCAAATCTCACAAAGGCTGGTATGGAAACCAGAATGATGAAAAAGTCCACAATGATCACTCCTGAGGACTTTGATACTTGGTTCCAAAGAATGGAAGGCTCCATCAAGTCTCAAGACTCTAGGATATGGGAGTCTGTTGTCTCTAGACCTTACATACCAAGCGCCTCTTCAGCTGCTGCTAGGGGTGGTATGATACCAAAGGAGGTGGCTAACTTTTCTGAAGAAGATAAGAAGGGAATTAACATAAATTAGAAAGCCATGACTGGCCTCCAAACTTTTTTTCTTAACTTTATATACAAGGGCTTCAAAAAGTGCAAATCTGCTAAGCAACTATGGGGTGCATTGAAGCTCATGTGTGAGGGGTCCACTGAAGCAAAAGACAACAAAAATGACCTCTTGAAGCAGCAGTTTGAGAACTTCACCTACAAGACAAGTGAAACCATGACTCAACAATACTTCAGATATGTTGAGATTGTGGATACTCTAATGGATGTTGGAGTAACTTTTGAAAATAGAGATATTACAAGGAAGTTCATGTCCTTCTTTCCTAGACAATAGACACATTATTATATTGTTATCAAGAGAACTGAGAACCTTAAGACTCTCACTCTTACAAATTTGTATGGTATTTTTAGTGGATACTAGATGGAGATGAACATACAAAATCCATCTAGTAACTCCATCAATCAACAGAGTTCAACTCTGCATGTGGTTGAATAGGGTTGCAGAGAACCATAACATCATCTTATCTGCTACCCTGACAACTCATAAGATGGTCGTCTCATCACCTTCCCGGAGACACCAAGGGAGAGTTACACTCAAGGAAGTCCATTCCAAGAGACAAACTCTTCACAAGCCTTTGTGTTTGCTGATGAAAGCACATGCAACTTTCTTTCCACCCTTGAAGATCTTGATTGTATCCATCCTGATGATCTGGAGTATATGGAAATAGTTCAACAAATGGCTCTTCTCACTCATAAAGCCAAAAAATTTTACAAGAGGATAGGGGGAAGTTTCCTAGGAGTGTAGCCGGTGGAAAGTTTGGGTTGGACAAGAGCAAGGTAAAGTGTTACAACTGTAACCAAATGGAACACTTTGCTAAAGAGTGCAATGCACCAAGGACAAATGGTGGCCAAACACAAATCAGACCAAACTATACTGACAAAACCAACCATAATAAGAAGCCAAAGAAGCAAGCTATAGTTTCTATTGAAGAAGGAGGCTTTGACTAGAGCTTTCAAGAGGAAGATGCATCTCCAAATCAAGCCCTAATGGCTGACCAAGATGAAGCCAAGATATTGGAACATCTCTGTACACCTAAATACATTGCTAAAGTTAACAGATATAGGTCCTATAACTTAGAGATGAGATCTGATTTTGAGTCTTTTAATATTTTAAAATCTGATTTAAAAAGAGCTGAAAATGATTACAAACTTAAAATAGAAGATTTAGAGAAAATAATTTCAACTCTTAAACATGAACACATCAACTACAGGACTCAGATCAAAGATCTCAATACTAAGTTAACTGAATACCAAGTTGAGCTTATGATTAGCAAATCCAAGGAAGAAAAATATGTTCTTAAAGAAGAGTTCTTCAAGAACATATTATCCTTATCCTTGCATGCAAAAGTTTGTTATCAGAATAAGTAGGAACTAGGATCTACTGAGATAGCTCCTCCACATACAACATTGTTTGTAAGATCTCCAAGGTGTGGAACTTGTGAAGATGAGCTTCCCATCATAGACCCACAAATAAAGAGGATGAGACTTAAACTTGAACTCTAGTACCAAGAGTTCTAGTTTTTGTTCAAATCATCCCAGCATCATGAAGAAGGCTGATCAGTTGTATACCACTACTACACAACCTGAACCATCTTGCTCCAAAGGTAGTTCTCACCCTAAAAGAATTGTTACAACATTTACAAAGATAAAGATAGAGAAGTAAAGTGATTAAGTTTAGCTTTGTTCTCAAAGGAATACTCTCAGAAAGAAGAAAATGGATTGTGTTATTTGTGGTAGTACTTCTCATCTTGCAATGGATTGCCTCTATAATCCAAAAAGTACTATCCATATGACAAAGAAAGAAGCTTCTGAGAAGATGAAGAAAAAGCAAGCTTCAGAAGAAAAATCTTTTCCTTTCGGAAGCTCCAAAATGAAGAAGAAGACAAGTGAAAACTTACCTTCAGAAGAAAATTTGGTCTCATAAGAAAGGAATACTTCCAAAGTACTAAAGCCTGCTGCAGTGTTAGCAAGATCTTCCAAAGGTCCAGTCTTGAAAACTTTCAAAGTTGTCAAAACTTGCAAAGTATTGAAGGTCAAGTCTAAGCTTCCAAAGGTGATATGGAAGACAAAGAAATATCATGTGACTCAAAGTTCTTCATCAAAATCAACAAATGATCCTTCAAATCTAACAATAGGATCAATTACCGTTGCATTGTCTTCAACTTCTTTTGATAAGCCCAAGATAACAAGGCTTGGGTTTCCAAATGTAACTAATCATCTCTTTTATGTAGGAACAACTCAAGACAAATATGAATGTATGGATCATTGATAGTGGCTGTTCCAGACACATGATAGGCGATGGCTCTTTACTCCATAATTTGGGTAAAATTGATGGAGGGCTAGTTGCTTTTGGAGAAGATGCTGGAGGTTACATTACTGGAATGGGTAGGGTCACAAATGGTAAGCTAAACATTGAGAAGGTAAACTTTGTCAAGGAGATTGGATACAATCTCCTAAGTGTGTCATAGTTTTATGATCAAAGACATAACATGCTTTTCACTAAGCATGATTGCATTGTTCTTAAGCCCAGGGTTGTCATTCCTCAAGAGCATATCCTGCTTAGAGCCCCTAGGAAAGGAACCATGTACAAAATGGATTTGCAAGAAACATCTCCTCCAGGATAAGTTTCATGCTTTCTATCTAAAGCAAATAGTGATGAATCTTTCCTCTGGCATAAAAGAATATGCCATGTAAACTTTAGAAACATAAATAAATTGATTAAGAATGATTTGGTAACTGGAATGCTAAAGAAAGAGTTTACTAGTGATGATTATTGTGTTGCACGCCTCAAAGGGAAACAACACAAGATATCTCACAAGCCAAAGGAAAGAAACTCTATTACTACACCCTACACTTGTTACATATGGATCTCTTTGGCCCCACCAGTGTAATGAGTCTAGGAAGGACCTCATATTGTTTAGTGATCACAGATGACTTTATAATATTTACTTGGGTCTTCTTTCTTAGAACTAAGGATGAGGCTCCTGAGATCTTGAAGAGTTTCATCTTAAAGATTGAGAATCAATGTGATCACAAGGTTAAGATCAGATGATATGATTAGGGAACTGGATTTAAGAACCAAATCCTTGATATATTTTGTGATGAAAAAGGTATTACAAGACAATATAGTGCTCTCAGGACTCCTCATCTGATCTGAGTGTAGTATAAGTAAGTTTGAGAGAAAAACCAAGTGTTAAGTGACATAAACCGATCCTGCAATTGGTATCAGAGCTTTTTAGGCTCTTGATTGTGAGATCTTACCATCCAAATCAACCTGTTTTTCACTCCTCCTTACACCTCACTCAAAATGGCCCTCAGCAATTCTGAAGTAGAGATGGTAACCATGACTAAATCTCCCATCATTACCCCCAAAAACTTCAGGTCATGGAGCAGACACATGGAAGGCTTCATCAGGTATCAAGATAGCAAGATGTGGATGTCCATTGTCAATGGCCCATATAAACCCAAGGTGGATGCACCTGGTGAAAACGGGGCCATGATAGAAAAGGATATTGAAGACTATTCTCATGAGGACAAGAAGAAGATGGACATTGACAACAATGCAATAACTATTCTTATGACTGCAATACCCAACTCCTTCATGGTGGGGTTTGAGCATTGAAAGTCAGCCAAAGAACTGTTTGATGCACTTCCTTAAATGTACTCTAGCTCCAATGACTCCAAGAAGGACTCACTAAAGCAACAGTTTGAGAACTTTACCTACATTGCTAGAGAGACCCTCAGCCCGCAATACTTCAGGTACATGGATCTAATTTCTTCCCTTCAGTCTATGGGAATTACTCCTGAACTTAGAGACCTCACAAGAAAGTTCATGAGTGCACTCCCTAATTAGTGGATAATCTACTGTTTCTCTATCAAGAGGACATAAAATCTGAACACCCTCACCATGACCGAACTCTATAGCATCCTTTATGGATACCGTTTGGAGATGGAAAGCAAAAAAGGCAATTAGACAAGTAGACCCCTGAGTCTTCCTACTAGCAACGCTTTGATGGTTGCTGAAGGCTCAGGACCCACACAACCTCAAAAATACCTGACATACACCTAGCAACCATCCTGGTCATCTAGACCATACATTACATTTCCTGAGACTCCAAGGTCTCAACAGGTTCAGCATAGTTCCTTTCAGGATAACTGTGCCTTTGTCTCAGGAAGTGGACACTCTAGTGATTTTCAGTACTGCTTTGATGATCTAGAGTGCTTCAGTCCAGATGATGTAGAATATGTGGACATAGTCCAACAAATGGCTTTTTAACCTACAGAGAAAAGAAGTTTTTCAAGAGAACTAGAAGGCAATTTCCCCAGAACCCAACCAACAACAAATTTTTGTTTGACAAAACCAAGGCCAAATGTTACAACTGTAACCAACTTGGTCATTTTGCAAGGGAATGCAAGGCTCCCAAGTCAAATCCGGGAACCCCACAGGCCTCCACACATCCCTCTACATCAAAGCCCTCTGGAAAGTCAACAGAGACAACTGCAATGGCTCAAGAAGTTGACTGGAGCTTTATGGTACATGATGTGAGTCCTGCTCAAGCACTCATGGCAGGAACAGATAATAATAAGGTATTTGAACATCTCTGATATTACAACATGACCTAATTTGACTTGAACACACACAAAAGCCACACTTGCAAAAAAAACGATTTCACACTGAGTGCTTGAGCAAGACTCACATCATGTTCTTGACATCATTAAAGATGAAATCAAATCTGAAACGTAGAAAAATCCAGCAACCAACAGCTCTAATACCATTTTGCTAAATCAATATTTCAGATTCATTGAGCTTGGATCTTAGGATTCATCTCATTCAGATCTAGAAATCAAAATTAAGATGGGTGGACATGTGTGAATCAAAGAACAAAAAGATGGATAATAATAATGTTATGATTTCATTGATGTGGATAAACAAGTTACAATGAGAATCATAGATGGCTGGTGAAATCAAACACACCCAAAGGAGAAGATTTCTCCTTGGATGGTGATTTACACCATGAGAAACACACACAAAAGCCATACTTGCAAAAATGCACTAGTGGGTCTATTTATACTAATATTACAACATGACCTAATTTTGAC
>BJCM01090701.1:0-11621 GCA_018326385.1 Flaveria bidentis | reverse complement strand
TTACTTTCAGTAGTTGTCTTTACTTTTTCAGTAGTTTGTAATCAGTAGTTTAGTATAATGTAAAACATTTGAAGTTCTTACACTTCAGATGTTATAGGTTTAGTAGTTATAGAATACTTAAGCTTTTATTGTAAGATGTCCTCAGTTGTTGTGGACATCTTCAGTAGTTTTCAGTTAGTTTCAGTTGTTTGAATAATCTGTTAGATGTCACTATTAGGTGACATCTGCTGACGTCACATTCCTCTATAAAAGGAATGTTGACCTAATTTGTAAATAGCCGAAGCTTATGAGTGAATGAATTATTATCTTTTGCAGAAAAGTATCTCTCTATAACCGTCACTGTTTGATTGAATATTCATATTATTCTTGCTTAAATTTCGTCTAATTCTAGTACTATTCTGCTGCAAATCATAACCTAATTGATCAAACTAGACATTAGATTCTTACAGTAACATCATATCATTAATCACAAATTTAGTGGGAGTAATTAATGCATGAGCATGAAATCATAAAATTTGAATTTTCTTGGACATGAAGGAATTGGGTCATGAGCACTAACTTGGCTGTAGGATACATGGAGTTTTTCAAGTTATAACTTTTCTTGTGCACCAATTGTCATGTAAAAAAAGTCAACAAGGTCCAAAAGCAATAAATAATTCTAACATTTTAATAGAATCATACAAACAAATAAGTTTCAGCAGAAGCTAAAGTGCAAAATGATCAATTCAGCAAAAGCTCCAGTGCATTTTCTTAATCAACAGAAGCTACAGTGCTTTTTCTTGATCAACGGATGCAATAGTGTGAAACTTAATTTAGAATTAAAACAATCCGTAGATTAGTAACCTACGGATGTGATAATATTGTTTAAAGTATAATACAATTCTAAAGATTGGTAACCTATGGAAAATCAAATTATACTTCATCCATAGATGATTAGTCATCGGTAGATATTCTACGGAAGAATTAGATTATGTGAAGCAATAACTTCCACGAAAGGGTAATATGGAAGAGGGATCCACTTCATTTAATAAACAAAATTAATGAGTCCGAGGGAGTATAGATGATGTTTTTGACTTAATTATTGATTATTCACTTTTACAGAGCACTTTTTAGACCTAGAAAATCATTTTATAAAAAACATCATCCCTCTTTCCACAAACTTTCAAAATACCAAATCAAAACATCAAACAATACATTAAACTTGAGTTGAGATCATTGTTTACAAGGTAAATTATATCATAAGCATCAACAACCAACAAGTTGAGTCATACATTTCAGTAAAACTATTCATATTCATATGTGGATTCGAACCTAATCTTCTTCATTCTTATGTATAAATGGCTAATCGCTTTGCAAGAGAGCACAATGTATGTGAATTATTGAATCTCGGCCACCCTATGTGAGAAGGATATCAGGATATCATCAGATATTTACGACGATCCAGGCTTTTCTATGCCTTATCTGCAAAGCATATGATTCATCAAGCACCCATCATGGATTTTTGGAATATGGCTCGAATAAAGGAAGTGGGAGAATCAGAGGTGATAGTCAATGATATTAAGAATGAAAGGTTGAGAGTGGATGAACAAACTATCATAAGTGTACTTGAGCTGGGAGAACAAGAAGTTGATCACTCTGATGTGTTTGAGAATGAGTACATTGAGAAATTGTTCTATTTGATAGGATATGATGGTGATTTTGACTAGGGTGAGATAAAGAAATGGAGATTATGCAAGCCATATCGATTCTTATGTCAGAGCTAACTAAAGTGCATCTCTAATAGGATGTCTAGTCTAGACAGATTCTCAAGGCACATTTCATCTATAATTTTGGAATCTTTGAGGGAAGGACCTACAACTACTCAAAGTACATTTTTAGTTGTCTGTGTGACCAAATAAGAGTGCAAAAGGCTGATAAGATGTATATGTTTCCAACTTTTCTACAACTTATCATCAATTCGGAACTGCCTGGAATAGACAGAGATGGTGATGTGTTTCATCAAGCTTAATTGGGAAGATCTATCCTGAACAAGATAAGTGGAACATATCAAGGTGAAGACATGCCTATGTTTGCACATATGGTTGATACTAATGCCAATATACCCCAAGAGTTGGTGTGGGAAGACCAGTAAAAGAGCTCTCCTGCTGATACTAAGCAAGCCTTACATTCTCCTCCCCAATCACCCACACACCACCATGATCAATCCCCATAACCTCAATCACCATCCAGTCAAAACACTCAACCAATCTCTCCAATTCACCCTCAGTCACCCATTCATCAACAAACTCCAACTCCACAAAATCAATCTTCTAAGAGTGTTCATACAAAACCTATCTCTACTACTTAATCTTAAAATTCAGTACACACTAGTGAGACTGAGTTAGTATCTCAAGCAAGCACCATGCCACTCTCAATCACCAACTCTCAAACCCTTGTTTTCTCCAATCAAACTGAACCACTGTCACCAATCACTAATCTTCAACAACAACAACCACATCAAGAGCAGACAGATCAAGCAGTTGAGTCCAGTTCAAGCTCAGCAAGTGTAGTACTAAAGTTAATGATGATGAGATTGATGCTTAACATCAAGAAGTTAAAGAATAAGAAAACTATGTTGATGTGATTGCATATCATGAAGATGATCTTAGTGATGATGACATCCCTATCAGTAAAAGTCACTAGGTGGCTGAATACAAAAAGTTGACCATCAAATCAAACAATAGGTTGGCTAGAATAAAGGAGTTGAAGGGAATGATAAATGAAAAGGAAAAGTTGCTGAATGAACATGAAGCTAGACTGAACAGATTAAGAGAAGATATACAAACCAATAATGAAGTAATTGATGCATTACATTAACTTGTAGAAGAACTCAAGGAGTCTTTGAAGCAAGAAACTGATGAAAAAGAGATGTTGGAATTGGAGTTGGAGAAAGCAAACAATGAATTGTTCAGTAATTCAAAGATTCTAAAAAGAAAGAATCAAGAAATTGAGGAGCTGAAGATGAGACTCTGTGCACTTGAATCAAGCACTCCAATAACCAAACCAATAGAAGAATCTACTCAAACTTTAAAACAAACCTCTCAATATTCAAGAAAGAGGAATATTTGGGGTCTTTCAAGAAAGAAGTAATTGAGGTTGAAGACTCACCCAAAAGACTAAAATCCATGTCTCTTGAACACACTCCTTCAGTAGACTTATCTACTGTGAAGGCCATTTCTCATAAGTATAGTGAAAGTGATGTTGAGTGGAATGAGCTTACTAAGGATGAAAATCCCAAAAAACATAAAGAATCAAAGGCTGATGATCTACTGACAACCAAAGACATATTGGAAGAAAGGTCGAAATCAACTATGTTTATGACATTGATCATTCATGGCTTCCCATATGACATGGTAGAGAGGATGAGCATGAATGAAATAAAGGATATATTGAAGGAGTTTGAGCTAGTAAGATTTATGATTCCAAACTGCAATTATGAAATATTCATTTCCTTCCAGTCAATTCAGAAGACGAAGAAGGAGTTAGGCCATTGTGATACCACAAAGCTTAGCAGATACAATATGACTTGCTGGTTACAAGGTCATAACTACAAATTGCATGAACTGAAGGGAAGATCAGTTTCTAAGTTAAGAAGAATGATAGAGCATGTCATGAATATGGAGTTAGAAATTAGGGTGAGATTTAGGACTGAAGCTCCAAACCCAGCTTTTGACCAACAAAACAAAATCCCTGCTGAGCATGTGACAATTGAAAGTAAAGACTAGCACAAAAGGAAAGAAAAACTGATCAGAGAGCCATGTGAAGTTATACTGGCAAAGTGTGGCTATTGGGGGACCATAATGAGAGAAATAACTGAACAAAAATCTACTTTGATAGAGCTTTTTGATCATATCACAACTCCTAATTCTATGGAAGAAAACAAGATTATGGCCTAGAAATATGATCCATACTGGGATTTTGCAATCATTAAGAGAACATGTGGAAGGATACAATACTTTCATAATATAAAAACACTGTTGAGCCTTCCTGATTATGATATCAAAGATCTGCAAAGCCTGATAACCTCTAAGTACCCAATTCATCCAAGAGTAAGAGACTTGTCAGTCCCAGTGGATAAACTAAAGACAAAATTCAGAGATGATATGCTATAAGAGGCTAAAAGAGAAGATGCTGAGCACAACAGAAGGATGAAAAGGATGAAAAGATCAAAACCCAACTCCTTTACATTGATAGATGATGAATTTTTGAAGAGGGTTGGATACCAAAACAGAAATGCAGCAATAGTTAAATCCTTTGATGGAAATCAATACACATATCCCACAATAAAATGGGGATATGTTGAGAAGAAAAAAGAGTTAGTGCTTATAAGAAATGCAGAAAAGAAGGAAGCTGACCAGATCAGGATCTTTCATCATGTGAAAATCAAGTTGCTCCACCCTAGCTACACTTCATATTTGCATGATAAATACTTCCCAAAGCTTGCTGATGAAAAAAGCTCAAAATGATTTATGCCTATATGTACACATAATTCAAGTGATAGACACACTTCATGCAAAGGAATACAAAAGAAGGAGATATGAGGCTGGGTAGTTGACAGGAACCAAAATCAAGGAAGTGTCTGAATTGAGGATCTCAGAACAAGATGAGTTAGAAATAGTGCATAATCAGAGAGTATTCTGAAGAAGATGTTTTGGGTTTAAGTTTTGAAACTCTAAAGATGATCAACAAGATGGAGATCAAATACAAATATAATGATTAGAAGATTGATGTTTCCTACATCTATAACACTATAATAGCAAGAGTAAAAGAGCTATCAAGTCTAAAGAGCTGATTTGAAAGTTTCTAAGCCTAAGGGGGAGTATTGTTATTTGAAAGTTTCTAAGCCTAAGGGGGAGTATTGTTAGATCTAAGAACAATAGGTCTAGATCCTATTTGTATAGGCTTAGAACTTTAATCAATGCTTATAACAAACATTTGTAATTCATTATTTTTGTATGTATTATATATATATATATATATATATATATATATATATATATATATATATAGGTTAACCCATATATGTGTTGATTTATGTGTATGATTGCACATTCAAACATTATACTTGGTCAATTTCAGAAATTGACTAAGTGTAAGAAACATCTATGGATAAACATTAATGTTCTTCCGCAGATATCTTTCTCACAAGAAATACATTCGAAGATCTTCTACGAATAAACATCGGTGTAGATGAGAGTACTACAAGACCAAAGACACTGATGAACAACAAACACGGATAGCATCAAGTGAAGGCTTCTACGGAAGAGCAAACTCCTACGGAAGATAAAGTTGTTGCAGAAGACAAAGTTGTTTTGGAAGGCCAAACACTTGTACTTAAATGATACAAGTAATTTAGGTCAACAAGTCAAACACGGATTCTAAGAGATTCGATGTTTCCTTAATAGAAACATGTGTGGCTATAAATACAAGTCCTAGGTTTAACATCAAAGAGGACGGCAACATACAAACCATCACATAGATCCACATGATCAACAAATAATAAAACCCTACCAGCCGTCACATCATCACACCAAAATCATAAACACAATCATAGCAAAGTTTATTGTTAGCAATTATTATTTGATTCTTTGTAATCATTAATTAGTTTTAACGAATTACGTTTGATTCAAAACATTTTCTTTTTCATATTATTGAAATCATTCGAGTGTTTATTGCCAATATTTACTGTTTTCAATATTTAATATTTGATCAATTAAACAACGATTAATGATAATTAGGCAATCATTAAACAGAAACCAACCTAACATTGATAATTCTTGATTGTATTCTTTGGATTACGCTTAATACCCGGCCACCAATAATCTTTATTCATATCCTGATACATTTTGTAGCACTGGGATGATTGGAGTATCGAGCCTTATAAGCCTCATCCATGATCTTCCTACGTTGATCCCATAACGAGGAATCCACATCCGCCTAAATCAGGTTCTAACACCAAGAGTGTTTTCACCCAACTCCACGACTAGACCTCTCATCCTTTCAGAGTTAAGGCGATCTTCTTTCAACGCCTCATCTTAAAACTCCTTGACCTGCTTCATCACATCAGAGGTCATAACCAATTGATAAGACTTCACCCGAATTGGCTAAGGTCACTCCTTTTAGTTTAGGGCATCTGTTACTACGTTGGCCTTGCCCAGATGTTAATAGATTTCATAATCATAATCCTTTATAAGTTCAAACCATCATCTCTGCCTCATATTAAAATCTTTATAATTGAAGAAGTACTTCAAGCTCTTATGGTCAGTGAAGATGGTGCACTTTGTCCCATATAAATAGTGCCTCCAAGTTTTCAATGCAAAGACCATAACCGCTAGCTCAAAATCATGAGTAGGAAATTAACCTCATGAACCTTCAACTGTCAGGATGCATAGGCTATAACCTTTCATCGTTTCATCAACACAAAACCCAATCCCGAGTAAGAAGCATCGGAGTAGACTACCAAATATTCGTTTCCTTCGGGTAATGACAAAACTGGAGCTTGCGTCAACCTCGTCTTTAACTCATCAAAAGCCTTCTCTTGTACTTGACCCCAAACAATCTTTACATCTTTACGGGTCAATTTGGTCAACGGAGAAACAATATTTGAGAAGTCTCGGATGAATCTCATATAATAGCCCTCCAATCCTAAGAAACTACGAATCTCGGATGGCGTATTTGAAGACTTCCAATGCATCACCGCCTCCACTTTTGACGGGTCGACCATAATCCCTTCAGGATTCTCCACGTGACCCAAAAATTTGGACTTCTAGAAGCTAGAACGCGCACTTGGAGAACTTGGCATACAAATTCTCCCTTCTAAGCTTCTCTAACACCTCCCGAATATGACCAACATGCTCTTCCTCGCTCTTTGAATAAATCAGGATATCATGGATAAACACAATCACTGATTGATCCAACATTGGCCGACACACTCGATTCATCAAATCCAATAAAGTAGCTGATGCATTAGTTAAACCAAAAGACATCACAAGGAACTCATAATGTCCACAACGTGTTCAAAAAGCTTTTTTAGGGATATCCTGCTCCTTCAAGTTCAACTAATGATAACCAGATCGGAGATCTATCCTTGAAAAGCAACCGGTACCTTGGAGCTGATCAAACAAGTCATTAATCCTCGGTAACGGGTATCGGTTCTCCACCGTCAACATATTCAACTCATGGTAGTTGATGTACATCCTCATACTACCATCCTTATTTTTGACAAATAAGACCGAAGCACCCCAAGGAGAGATACTCGATCGAGTAAACACTTTATCCAAAAATTCTTGTAGTTGGACCATCAGTTCCTTAATCTATGTTAGAGTTAATCGATACGGTGCCTTAGCGACAAACTAAGCACCATGTATCAAGTAAATCTGAAACTTGATCTCACAGTCTAGTGGCACACTTGATAAGTTTTCTGGGAACACGTTTGGGAAGTCACACACAACTGGTACATCGGATAATTATGGTGTTATCGTGCCAATATCCTTCACGTAGGCCAAGTAGGCACTACATCCACGCCTCATGCACTTTCCCACCACCGCTATCTAAATCACCTTTGGAATCGTAGTAACTCGATCACCGTAGATTGTCACCGAATTCCTATTGGGCGCTGTCAGTCAAATCATCTTCTTGCGACATACAATATTCACCGCATAGGCTGCTAACCAGTCCATTCCTAGGGCTACATCAAACCCATTTAAAGGTCTTCACAAACAGTCTAGCAAGAAACTTAGACCTTTTAATTCTATGTCATAACCTTCTATCAGCTCAGAAATCCTAGTTGACTTACCTATGACAGTTTCTACATCGAAGGGCTCATCAATGCTTCTATTTCTAACAGGAAAATTAGCACTAAAGGTAGCACAAATGAAACTTCGACTAGCACCAAAATCAAATATCATAGAAGCAAGAGTTTGGTTTACTAGAAAAGTACCTGACACCATATTATGGGTTCGTCCTAGCTTATTGCCCTGGAAAATTAGCACTAAAGCTCTGGAACTTTTTGCCCTTGGCTTCTTGCAATTCCTGCTCATATGACCCTCCTCACCATAGTTGTAACATCTCCCCACCTTACACTCTCTTGCCATATGACTGGGCTTCTCACACTTGAAGCACACATTCGATCCCCACCTACACTCTCATTATGCTCCTTCCCACACTTACCACTCCTCTTTGCCCCTGCACTGGGTGTGGCTATTCACCAATCATCCACCCTGGCAACCTTGTTACTTGGCGTGACACCACCATGGCCAAACTGCTTCCCATTCCGGTTTTGGTCACCACCACTTTTCTTGCTCACCTTAACCACCACCACCTCTCGCTTTTCATACAGTATTCCTACCAGATCAACCACAAACCAAAATGTGCTCGGTTGAGCGGTGGTCATGTGCCTGCGAATGTCCTCCGACAAACCTTGGATGTATCTCTAAATCTTTCGTGACATGGGTATCACTTGGTCAAGCACTAGTCGCACCGTCTTGTTGAACTTGGTGGTGTATTGTTGGTGTGTCATGGTTCCTGCCTCCAGCTAGAGGAACTCCCTCTCAATCTTGTCGAGCTCTCTGTGAGCACAAAACTCCTCGATCACCAGCTTCTTTAGTTCACCCCACTTTATCTTTCCAATCGTTCTACTACCCTCAAACCGGACGATGTTGTCCCACTAACATAACACCAAGTCCACAAACGACGTGAGTGGCAAACTTTACTTTCTGTTCCTCCCTGCACTCACTCATATCTAACACAACGTCCATCTCTCACACCCATCGGTTAGCAACGACAACACTACCATTGCCATTAAAAGTCGAGAGCTTACACCTCTGAAAGGCTCCATAATTGCAACCATGTGTTGCTTCTGACACAACCTCTTTCTCCTCCTCTTTGTCACTAGAGACAACCATCTTAGTATCCGGTTGCTCTCTCTCTCTCTCTCGGGCTTATTCATTTCTTTCCTCTCACCTTCCCTCACAGCTTCGATCATTTCGGTCACCATAGATGTTAGGATCGTTAGCATTACGTGGTGAACCTCTTCAACAATAGCCTCCTTCACTAAGGCCCTCAGACTAGCATTCTCATCACCACCTTCTGAATAAGGAGTCTTGGGCACTTTATGGGCTGCCTCAGCAGTCTTAGTCTTTCCTCTCATGACACGCGATCCAGCACCACGTCCACCATGACCCTCACCTCGCTAAGCCTTTGAAGATCTACCTATAATCATACTCTAAACACGTTATAAGATCCAAATACCAACATGGTCATTCAAGGTAATTGTGCAGTTTATGTCAAGTATAGTAAGTCCAAACACCAGTTGTGATTAGTCACTTACTTTACTCTTCATACCCTAAGTATTTGCTATCTTGACTACATCAGTATCTAAATCTACTAAAACACATAAATCAAATAACATGTGCACATAATACCTTTTAACAATAAGGAAAATACCTGATGGCACATAGCTACTTGGGCTGGCATTCTTCTATTTTGTCCCATTTGCAGTTTAAGTTTAGCTTTTTTGAAAATATTTACCCACTTCTCTTAAACTTTGGCTTTGATACCAACTTGTAAGGCCCTATTCCCGGAACACTCATAGTTGGACAATCATCACACATATTAATAAAAATAGATTTAACATTCATCAAACATTGCAGCGGAATAATTTAACTAAAACCATTTCATGCATTAAATATTGCTTTTCCTAAATAATATATCATTGTTAAGTTACAAAACATTGTTAGTTACATTACATCACAAAAAACATCATTTAGCATAAAACGGATGTCATCCAAAACTTGCCAAGTAGCTGCACCCTGTGCCATCCTCGGCAACCATTACCCGCCAACATGAAAATACATAAAAGTCAGCGTTGTTGAGTGAGTTCTAGTTTTATAAAATATATTATACTTCACTTTCGTTTAAAACCATTCTTTACTTTCATTCACGATCATACATCATACATACACATAGATAATCTTCTAATTATCTTTCATCACCATTCATCATCGTACGTTATTTGCTACCATTCACTCATTCACTTCATATAGTACATTCTATACATTCCTCATTAATTTCACTTTTCATCCGGACCAATGTTATGTGCTATACCGCGAACATTATGCACGAAGCTCATTTCTAGTCCTGAGGTCTATAAATAGACCCCAAACATTATGCACGAAGCTGACTCTAGTACCTAGGGCAAGCGACAAGGGTCCCATACATATGGCCAATGATAAAGATTAGACCCCTATGTGCATCCTTCTAGGTTAGCTAAACCGTGCATAGTTGAGCAAACACCCTTCACTAGATGTGAACCTCCTTACATTTGCTTGCAATACTTTTCATTCGTTCATTCATTCTTTCATTCATTTTTCCTTATGTTCCAGTTTTCATCATAATTAATTTCCACTTTCATTACATAATACTTTACGTACATTAGCATTATCATACCACGTAAAGCCATGGAAATAATACATAATAAGGAACATAAAGATAACAGAATAAAAACATGCATAACTTCATCACACATCACCAAACAATATCATATAACATCCCTGGGAACATCCCAAGTCATAGCCTAAAACTTCCTTTTCCCAAAATTTTAGAATATTTTCCAAGTCTTCAGATGCATGGGCACTATGCAGTCGCATGGCTACTATGCGGGCGCATGGCTACTATGCGGGCACATGGAACACTTAGGCACATGAGGAAACTCTAGACACATGGGCAATATACAGGCACATGAACCCTTACACGCATGGGCAACTTAGGCGTATGGGGAAACTTAGGCGCATAAGCTCATACTTAGTCGCCTCGGCAAAATCCTAGGCGCATGGGTACTTAGGCGTTTGGGCAGTTGGGCGCATGGGCAAATACTTAGGTGTTTTGGCACATTTCTAGGCGCATGGGTACTATTTGAGCGCATGAATAGCTAACTTGTAAATAACATCATTTTTTAGTCCCCAAATCTTATCCGAACTTGTTTCAAGGCTAGTTTTAACACACTAAGCAACATAAACATCCCCATAAACATGAACATAACACAAAAATCTGTTGGGTTTGATGGACCAAAACCAAAGTTGTTTAACCATTTAAACATGAAAAACGCAGCGGATAAAAGCCCTAACATTATGATTCATAATCTGAAAATTTTAGGTTCTTTACTTTGTTTTAACAAACCCAAGAGCATAGGATAATTCATATGTGTTTGAACAAGGTATCAACAAGATATAACAACCAAAATAGAACAATGAAACTACTTTTCAAAGCTGCTGAAAAACCGATTGTAAACTACCTTCAAAAGGAGCTGCTGAAAACGAGATTTGTATGAAGATGATGATGTTCTTGAGCAGCCAAAACACCAAGAGAAGGTATCCTCAAGCTAGCATACCCACAAGCCAAGAGCAAGACATCTTGTTGCTAGGAATTTGACACCAAAAACACAAAGAACAAGCTGCTGGAACAACTTCCAGCCGAGATTTCTTCAAGATAAATGGTTGTTTCTTCAAACTTTTGTTCTTTGCATGTAGGAGTGAGAGAGAGAGGAGAGAGCTGAAGTTTTTCACTCTTAAGTGTGTGTGTTGTCT
>BJCM01090698.1:0-11272 GCA_018326385.1 Flaveria bidentis | reverse complement strand
TTTTCAATGTTTTGTATTGTTCTTTGGGTTGGCACATGTTTTGCCACATTTTACATTTCTATTTCTTTGGGTTGTTTTATTATACGCTTCCGCACAGTTTTCAAGTTTTACTTTGGTTGATTTGGTTTATTATTGCATATAGAGTCGTTCTGAGTAACTATTGACTGTGATCCTGGTTTGTTCACACGCCTCGCGGTTAAACTCCGCACGTGGATTTTGAGGGTGTGACATAATCAATACACATAATTAGTAAATATAAAGAAATCATGGCCCCGTTAATGGGTGGAACAATTGGGTTAGGTATCCGATCTAATTTATACGGCTCAAACACTCAAACAATAAGACTAAAATGAGACGACACGCTTCTTATATGTATCATATCACAATCATTGGCTCATCTCCATCCCTAAGAAAAGATTAGAGGTGACAAATTTGGGTGTATCGATCGGGTTGGGTAAGGGGTCAAAATGGGTTCGGATCAAAATGAGCTTCATAAAAATTGAATTTACCAAAGATATTGGTGTTTGGAATCTATCAATATATATTTTTTTAAATGTATGTCACAAAAAATGTTTCTTCATGTTTAGATGTTTTTTTAATGGTTTTACATTTAAAACATGATACTGTTATATATTCTATGAATAATAATTTATATAAATTAAATAATAATTTATATAAGTAATGCGTATATAACAATTTATAAATTTATCGTTGTCCATAAAAATGAAATTTAAAAGTCAACAATAAAAATGAAATTGATTAAAATCATTAGTAAATATTTAATATACTTAGGCTACTTGTACATCATGTATGTTTAAAGTGCAATTTGAATATTATAGAAAAATTTACGGAGGAATTAAATGTTTAAGTGTACGTCTAAATTGTATCTAATAAAACGATAATTTTGTTCTCCTTTCAATTTAATATAATCAATATTTATATAACTATTATAGATATAGATTATTACACGTTAATATCACATACCAGAGACTTTTTGCTAAAAGAAAATCAAACTAAAATACTTTGTCACTAGAATGAACACTTATTGCCGGCTACATCATGATGATATTTATGGAAAATCGTATTTATATCCAAATAAAATTTCTATTAGGTGAAAAAGATATGATGTCACCTGGCGGCAGAAGCGTGAAATACTTTTGGTGTGATTCGTTTGTTTAGAACTCATTGATCAAAAGAATAAATAATTTAATATATCAAAACATATCATAACATAATATTTATCATATAAATAATTTAAAGTTAGAATTTCATCATATCATGAGTAGTCAAAATTTAACATAATATAATCATATTACAACATAAAGATCTAACAGCTACATATTAAGAGACGATGGAAATGAGCATCCACCGATACACTGAGGTCATAGAGGTTAACTGTCTGATTCACACAAACTTTTTCCACTAATTCTCCCAGCCGTTATACACATCAAAAGAGAACATTATGCTGTTAGACATGATAATTTCCTGAAAAAGCATACTCAAAATTATCAACATAAAGTTGATGAGATCATAGGTTTAATTTCAGACAATATTTTTGATGCATAAAATACAACCAAACTTTACATAATACTCAGATGATTTATAACTGTCATAACATAATTTATAAAATCAGATAATATAGCATCACAACACTCATCCTGTTGGTGTAGGAAATATTTTTGTAACTAGCGTTACTTATATTATCCAATGGTTCCACATCCGAATTAATGGTTGTAACATAAATGACAATACATCTCAAAATCTTACATAATTGCATCAATAATATAAGTAACATCTCAAAATCTTTTCCCCCAAAAAGCTTATAAAAATAAAAAAGGGCTCTGAGTCTCACCTCTTACTCCAATAGTTAACCTATAAACAAAATATTTATAGTTTAGAAATATTCTTTTTTCAAAATTTTCAGTACCTCAGATAATAAAATTTATTACAGAATCTATATTCAAACATATATCACGAAAATTTTATAGTAAGTGAGCCAAAAATCAGACATAACATATTAAAACTTCATATTCTAATTATTTACAATTTATTTTCTATAATATTTATATTAATTGCATAAATTAACAGAAATATCTTCGGGCCTCTAAAATTCATCAAATTTTGTCAGGGTATTTATAACAAAATTTATAATTCTTCAAAATTTTCTTAAGTTCTATATCATACCAGAACCTATTTTTATGATTTTTATCATTCCAACAATATTCGGTTAAAATAACAGAATATGTCCTAAGATGCCAATTTTTATACAAACTTCTCTATTCTAATTATCATGCTTTGTGTAAATTTTCCATGATTTATCTTATAGTTTAAGTATTTTTCTCGATTTTCAAATAGCAGAAATTCTAAAATTCATAACTTATGCCTAACTTCGAATTAAGCCACAAAACTTTTTCTACAAGTCCTTTATATCATAAGAATCAACATATAATTTTTCTAGCTTCTTGCTAGGTTCGGTTCTTCCAGCAGGAAATTCTCTTACAAATAATTAAATAATTTATATAAATTATTTTACTGATTATAATTGCACCAAAATTTTCAGAACCTTAACCCTTAATATTTCTAGTATACATACTATTTTTATTCCTATAATCATAGTCATTTAAGTAGTATAACAAATTCATCAAGTTTATGCATAAATTCAACCCTTATTTATAATCTTTTGGTTTAATTTCATAATTCAACATTTTGTTTTAGATTTTCAAAGTTTTCTTAATGAAGTCTGAATAATATGAAATATTTGTAGTGTTTGATGAAACTTTTCATGTCTTAATCATAAGGGTTGTTTATATGTGTTGTTTAAAACACATATAACTTATAGTTTTGGTTAGTTTAAGAGTTAAAACCTTGATTTTGATAATGAGAAAGGGCAAGGGTAGCTGATGATAGCTTTTTTCTTTGATGAACCGAGTTTAATGATTGTCTTGAGCTCCAAAGTCTCGATCTCCTTGCAACAATCAATTTGAAAAATTATGGTGTTCGGTTGTGGTGATGTTAAGGTGGTAACCGAGAGTTTAAAGAGGAAGAGTAGTGGTGGTGTTATTATGACCGGGTTCAAGGTGGTGGAATGGTGTGAAGGTGATGGTGGTCGAAGTAGTGGTGTGGTTTGTGTTCCCAAGCCATCGTCCGAGAGGTTCCATATAAATGAAGTTTGTGATGATGAGTTCTAGGCTTAGAGGTGTGATGTGGAGTTATAGGTAGTATTAGTCGGCTTCTAGGGTATTAGGTGGAGTTCTTAGCTTAAGCTTAGTGGCATGGTGAGGATAGGTGTCAACCAAAGAAGGTAGTAAGTCACCATGTCATTTTGCAAGGTCAGCTAGTGTTTAGGATGTTTAATTGGATGGTTTAGTTGCTCTAATGAACCGAGTTTTAAAGCTTAGGTTATGCTTATGTTGAGTTCTTGGTGTTAAAGGTTTGATTGATTTTTGTTGATATTAAGTTTTGTATTGTGGTGTTTGATTGGGTTGTATTTTGGTTAGTTGAATGCCAAGTTAAGCTACTTGATCATGTAATACTTGATATCAAGAACTTATATATATAAATACATGCACACGAAAAATTTGTGCATGCATGCAACCATGCATACGTACAACATATATATATATATATACACACACATAAACACATATAATATATATATGGGGTTAGTCAAATAATGATTAATATGTATGAGAATTTTATTTATATATTAATTTGCCTAACCTTATTTTTAGGGTTGTCATATATGAAAACAAGAAAACTTTAAATTATTTTATTATATCGTCGCCAATTCATATGGAAAGATAGCAAATATACATGTTTTGTATTTTCTTTAAGGGTTACTGAATTTTAAAAATCTTAAATTTTATTTATTGGTTAGGATTAATTCCAACTTAGTAAATATTTACAGATACTCCTAATTTTGATTTTATTTTTCCTCCAACGATCCCTTACTACCTGAGAGTTAACCCCGTTAGTTTTTTGATGACATTGATTGTTTTTGTGGCCAAAACACTAAACAGAAAGTTGAAATCTATCATCAACTCTATCAATTTGAAATTTCCGCACCAAAAAACCCGTTAGAGGTAGATTTCAGATAATGATAAAGGTTAGACCAATGGAAAACGGACCTAAATGAGACTAGACTGTGTTGGAGTTGAAAAATGACTCAAAGTTGATCTTATTTCATCAAAAAAAACTAAAGAGTGTTAACTCTCAGTAAGTAAGGGATCATTGAAGGAAAATAAGTTTAAAGTTAGGAGTATATGTAAATATTTTCCTAGTTGGGATTAATCCCGACCAATAAACGAAAATTAAGATTATTAAAACCCATTAACCTTTTTTTAAAGATATAAATATACAATGATGGACCACATATATGTTTATGAATCTATCTACGCTAAAAGGAAGACTTTATAGTTATTTTTTTATTAATAATGTATACGTGTGTGTATATATATATATATATATATTACATAACATACGAAAACCTTTTGTTTCCTCTTTCTGTTATTAGTAGTAACAATAACAGGAGTTATACTGACCACAATGAAAACACTATTATGTTATAAGATTAAATAATGACAAGAATACAAATTAAAAGGTTAAACACCTACAAAGTTGAAATTTATTGAAATGATATGGTTAAGTATGCAACAATTTAAAATTATTACTAAAAAATTGAATGGTTAAGTTCTTACATCAATAAGTATATAACCTGATAATTAGATGAGAGGTGAACAAAAGTAAATTAGTTTGAAATAATTAAAAAAGTAAATTGACATTTACCTCTCCGTGTTTTATTTATGTTTGTTATTATAATCCAAAATCCTTTATTTTTGCATCTGGATCCTCAACGTTTAAGATTTGGTGTCATTTACATTCAATAAGTTAACACCGTTAATTTTAACCGGTTAAAGTTATAAAATTACAAAAATAACCTTTTAAATAATCAAAACCCCCAAATTATAAAGCCCTAATTCTTGTATGTTTTGGTCGACCTTCAACAAAATGCAGAGGATTCATCAGCCATAGAATTGGCCTGTGTGGCTGCACAACCCGACATCGTTCGTTCTGTGCTTGTGTCATTCAACAACAATCGTTCGCAATACACAGATGAGTTGGTTTGACTATGGTTTGATTCCCTTATGCATTTGATTTGTAACTGAACACAACAATCAATGGAGTGCTTTAGAGCTCCACGCATGACGCCAACAATGGTGCCTTTTACATGCCCTAGGTTCATGAGTTACGACACCAAAAATGGCTTTTCATTGCTAAGACATTGTAGGTTTACTAGCTTATCGTCGTCGTGAAAGCAAATTAAGTGTAACGCTAAAAGCGCGGTGGTGAAAGAAGGGGTTTCTGAAGCAGATGAGGAAGATTGTGTGAAAGCCAGTGGATCGGAACTTCTCTTTGTTCAAATGCAACAGAATAAGCCTATAGATACAGAGTGGTGGTAATGGTGGATCGGAACTGCTTTTTGTAATGGTTATTTAATTGATCACAATTGAGATGTGGTAGTGGTGGAAAAGCAAGTTGCAGTGCATAAAGCATAAAGCAAGAAATTGCAGTACAGAAAACTCTCCCCCATAGTGAAGTTTGTCAGTTTGATAGTAAAGAAGCTAGGGTTTCTACCATACATGATGCGAGCATCAAAGTCTTTTTGTTGTCGAAAAATCCATTCTCCACCGTCTATACTAGTGTGCATCTTCAATTACTTGATGAAGCCTACCCTTGGATGCAATCAAAATCGATGAAAGAACCTGGAGGTATAAAAATTCGATGGAACAATTGGTATATGCGATGGGATGATCACCTATGAATGCTACATACGTAATATAAAGTAGGGTTTTGTTTTTTATGTATAATTACTTAAATGCCTCTAAAAAGAATTAGTATTTAACATTAAAATTAACGATGTTAACTTATTGGATGTAAATGACACCAAATCTTAAACGTTGGGGATCCAGATGCAAAAGAAAAGGATTTTGGATGATAATGGCAAACATAAATAAACCACGGGGAGGTAAATGACAATTTACTCTAATTAAAAGTATAAGCATAATGGATTTGTCTCGTTTTAAAATAAATTAAAACACATTAATTATTATTAATCACAAATTGAAAAACGCATTTCTCACGGAGTCATGAGTCATCCCGATTAATTTGATGGAAGCCAAAGTCATAGAATCATACAGGTGTAGACAATGTGATTTAAATAGTAGGAGTTAACTTAAAAATGAAAGGGTTTTCAATATGGAAATCGATAATTTTATAGATTAATTTCATAGGATATTTGCAGATAATAATAAAAAATTTCAAGTGTTAAATTAAAATCATTTAAAGTTTTTTTTCCTTCTAAAGTAACTCAACTTTCATTGTGTTCAAATCCTATGTAATATGTTATATAAATACTAAATTTTTTAAACTAAGTTAAATAAATGAAACATGATTAAAATTTTGTTACTATTTAGTGATTATCTTTATCCAATTAAACTTAAATTTAACAATCTTGGAACTTCATTATTAAGGTAAGGATTATTTTTTCTTCACAATTACCCCTTAATTCAAATTAATTAGAGAAAAAAAAACCTCACTGATAAGTAACCAAATTTCCTATGTTTCATTTGCCTAATTTAATTTAAGAAATTTAAACATATGTAAAATTGTTACAATGATTTGAACACAAAGTAAAGTTGAGTGTCTTTATAGAGTTAAAAAACTTTGAATAAATCTAATGAAACACTTGAGAAAATTCGTTATTATTGTTTGAAGTTTTCCCATTAACAAATAATGAGTTAAAACTTCATTTAGTAGTGGAGTTACGAATTTATTTTTTACAAACATCATGAATTTTCGATCTGCGTTTGTTTATAAAGAAGTATATTTACCGGGTTGGGTCACCAAAATGTTTCTAACGAATCAAATCAGGTTATCGTAAAAACCCGCTTCGGATAATTTGGGTCACCATCGAAGAAATAGGGAGTCAACCGAAGTTTTCATACTATACACTCTAAACTTCAAAAGCCAATATAGTCATTCGACTTTCTCCTCCATAAAGTGAGTACATCCATCCATGACTTTAACTTTCGGTATAATATCATTTGTTGTGGTAATTTTATTTTAGAATCATAATACAAACAAATTAATCATGAAATTATATAGGCAAATACTATAAAAAAGTAACTTACTTTTAGACTTTTCTTACAAAAGTTTTTGAATAATTTTTTGCATTTAAAAAATCAACATACTATATGTTTTATCTCATGAAATTCTATCAACAATATTTGCATATAAAAACTAACATACTTTCTGATTTTTCACATAAAAAGCTTTCACTAGAAAGTATGTTGTATTTTACGTGCAAAAACTGTTTAGTGGTTTTTATGTTGAGGTTTTTTTGTGAAAAACATAAAGTATGTTGTTTTTTTATGTGTAAAAATTGTTAAGAGACTTTTATGATACAAAATAGAAAGTACACTTGTTTTTTACGTATAAAATTATTCAGAAACCTTTTGAGAAAAAAAACTGAAAGCATGTTGGTTTTTTATGATATTTGTTCAATAATGAAGTAAAATATTTTTTAAAGCATCAACCATTTTTAAAAATATAAAGTATTCTAATTGGTGTTTTTAAAAAATAATTTTTTATAAAATAACACAATGTAAAATTTGTAGTTATAATAAGAAAAAAAAAAGTTAAAATGACATTTTTGAAAACCTTTTGTTCCTAAAACATCAAACATGTTTAAACTTTTATATAAACAACAACAAATGTTTAAAAATAATAATATTATTTTAGTAATTATAATTCTAACTCATTTGTAAATTTTAATTATATCTTATCTAAAAATATCATTTTTATAAATAAATAACTTTTATTACTAACTATATAATATTTTTATTTTTATTTACTCAATGCGTGTAATGCACAATGTATTAACCTAGTATTTTTAATATACACACGTTCACGTTTGTGCCCATTTGTGTACACACAAAGACATATGTATTATTTGTTTTATTTAGTAGCAAACTCACACGTACTCTACCTAAAGTTCTTGTAGAAAAGACTTACACTCTTGAATCTGGTTAACAAACATCATTTTCACACTTGCATCTCATAAGGCGAAGACACAAAAAACTCAAAGTTCAACCGACCTGCCACTTTTAAAAACTACTAGTTCCTGATAGCAGTGTCGGCTCAGCCTACAAGTTAATTGTCGGCTAAGAGCACAACCAATAGGAATGACTCGGGTTATGCATGCGACTCATAGAAAAAAAACTATAGTGCTAGCTAAGCCTGGAAGTCCATAGAGATTTATTAGCTAAATTAGCATGCAAGTTTAATAGCATTGTGCCAACTAAGCCTTTAGTCACCTTAGATAATAAATCCGAAACAAAAGACTCTAATTGGTTGATTGGATTTTTTTTGTGACTTTCAGGCGGAAAATGTGAGTTAAATATATAACATAAAATAAAAAAGAATAGGTATTGTGCCTTCAAATGCACGTTGTGCATGTAGTTAATTTTGTTCATTTTGACTAATTTTATGAAGATCCAAGTATTCTTTTCTGTTTGAATGCAAATAAAAGGCAATAATTTTCTTTTATTTTGGTAGTTTTTTTAATGGTTAACTCATACACATAATAATTCTATTTTTAAATGACTTTTTATGTTTATGGGTCAATACGTATCAAAGCCGCTGAAAATCGAAATCAAATCAGATTGAAACGTGAATAACGACGAAACAATCAATTTTGTGCGTTCCTTTTGTTTTTGTTTTAATAGTTGGTTCCACTCCATAGTGGAAACATTATTTTCCTTCATATCGAGAATATCTTTGACTTCTTACTTGGCTAGTTTACGAGGGTGTGTGATCAATATCTGGGAGACGGAAATTATTTAGAATTTTATATCTTCGTGTTCTAATAAAAAGATATCTAGAATGGACAAATGTTAACATCATATTCATTCTCGTCAACTTATTCTCGTTTTTCTCTTATTTAATAATCACATTAATTACTAATAATATTATTTAAAATTTTAGATTAAAATAGTTTTTTAATAAATTAAGAAAAATATCTTTTTACTAATGTTATTTCAAAGGAAATAATTTTTCCTAAAATTTAGAAAAAAAATTCATAAAATTAGAAAAAATTAGAACATCACACTTTTTTAAAAATACAAAATATTTTATAATTGGTGTTTTAATAATTAATTTTTTTTATAAACATAAAACAATTAAATTTGAGAGATAGTAAGATAGTTTTTAAGTATGACAGTTTAAAACGTTTGTTTTGAAATAAAATTTTATTTTATTTATTGTAAGAAAGATTTGAATCATATTTTATTTTAAAATATTAATTTATAATTAATAATTTTTTTATTTTATTTAATATTTTTTTATTTAACCCATGTAATACACAGATTTACTAAAGGTAGTTATATATATATATATATGTGTGTGTGTGTGTGTGTGTGTTTAAAAAGATACTATATGTTTTGTTAGACACTTTAACATATTAGGTAATTAACAAACCATTTAATATTTTAATTATTTTAGGTCTCGTAAACAATAGAGACCATTAACATTATAATTATTTTAACCAACTATCATTACTATTACAAAAACTTTATCCCATTTTAAAACCAAATAAAAATAATTTACGAATTATGAGGGGGATGGCAAACAAATTATTGAAACACAGAGGTCGGGACAACCAATTGATCTAATTAAGGTCGTGTTTTTTTTCTTTTCTGACCCACTTAGGGCTTAAAATATTATATATTAATCATTGACTATTTATTGTAAGGGTCAATTTTTTACACGCCCAGGGCCTGAGCCTAATGTTCTCTAACGATTCTTAAGAATGGTCTTGATTAGTGATTATAATTGTTAAACTGTTTATGTATGGGAGTACACTAGTATTAAAAATAACAATAATTGCCTTTGAAAATTCTTATTTCGTTCCATTCCAGTGACGAATTCAAGAATCAAGTAAATATCGTAGTCATGTCAAAATGCGTTAGAAAAATAATATATGTCAAAATGTGTTAGAAGAGTAATTATATTACAATATAATAAGTTTAGTTTCTTTGAGCTATTAATAGTGGAGGGGTTATATTAAATTATAAATGAAAACCGAGTTTTAATAGTGATGCAATTTATATTTATAAAAGATGATGACGTGTATGACTATAATTTTGTTGAAAATTAAAATTACCGAGACACACAAGCACCACGCACATGAAAAGCTTCATATTCATTCTCCCAAAATCTTATTGCATATGAGATTTGTCTAGGGTGTTATAATTATTTTTTTTGGATTTATTTTTCTCGTTGAGGTTTGCTCCACTATTTTCCATTCATTGATTAGGAATTTGCTTAAGGTGTCTCTCTTGACACCCTCAGGGACTAACTATCGTTGATGAGGTTTGCCCCATCATCCCAAACGACACAGGAGTGACTCTGATACCATTTGTAACATCTGACCATTCATAGCACAAATATTGTTTACCTTACCCATGAGAAGCTCATTGGTTTGTTTTTAGTTTCCTAGGTGAAAACTTTCAATAGAGGTCATTTATTCTTGGATTGTTGTCACTTAAGCACGTTTAACTGTAGAGTTCTCTTCTCATCCACAGTCAATGCGTCCAAAATACCTTAGTGATATTAGAGGCGGTTTATCACTTATAAACCATGGATCTCTAATGTCCATAACCGATATGAGATTTGCTTAAAGTGTTCATACCATCTCGCTCTGGTCGCGCCCCATTATGAATTGCATGAGGGCTATTAATATAATTAAAATGTATTGATAAACCATAATAGATGGTTTGTGAAATCAAAATAAGTAGAGGTCTTTGCATGTGACTTGACCTTGGGTCTGGTCGTTATCATAATATCGCATAAAGATTCTTTAAGATAAGAAATAAATTAGTTAACTTACCTTATTACAATTAGATTGATTGACGTATTACAAATATGTAACTAGATTAGACACTACTTTGGATAATATCTTCATAATTTTGGAAATGTTACATCCCCTCATTACTATGTCTAGTTATCTTTCTAATAATATGTTTATAACACTTGTTTTAATCTTGATCACTTAACTAATGTTAAAGGATTGAAATAACATATAATTTCCGATCTCTATCACTGAGATCATGACAATATTTATCATCATATCATAACTATGTATGTGAGTAGGGTTTACAAATTAATGGACAATTGAAAAAAGACTACAAAGGCCAATTTATATATATATATA
>BJCM01090693.1:0-17584 GCA_018326385.1 Flaveria bidentis | reverse complement strand
GTGTTGACATTTTAGTATGCTATTCTCAGGTCAGTAACCCGCTTGCCATAGGAGCACTTCACGGCTGCAAATGCATCATAAGACTCAGTTTTCAAGACATTATATTTGTTTCTAATGTTTTGTATTGTTCTTTGGGTTGGCACATGTTTTGCCACATTATACATTTCTATTTCTTTGGGTTGTTTTTACAATTCGCTTCCGCACAGTTTTCAAGTTTTTATTTTGGTTGATTTGGTTTAATTATTGCATATAGAGTCGTTCTGAGTAACTATTGACTGTGATCCTGGTTTGTTCACACGCCTCGCAATTAAACTCCGCACGTGGATTTTGAGGGTGTGACACATCTCATCCAAAGGTGTCTTAAAAATATTTCTCGTGTTCGTCAAGGAGACTCTCGTATTGATCTAAAACTTAGTGATGTATTCGTGACAAAACCTTCCTAATCGGCTTGAGAAGCTCCTATGCATTCACAACTCAAGGTCACCCGCTGCATCCATATCTCTACATAAATCCGTATAAATTATTATTATTATTATTGTTGTTGTTGTTGTTGTTGTTATTGTTATTATTATTATTATTATTGTTATTATTTTTATTATTGTTATTATTATTGTTATTACTATTATTACTGTTATTACTATTATTACTATTATTACTGTTATTACTGTTATTACTTTTATTATCGTTATTACCGTTATTACTGTTATTACTGTTATTATTATAATTACTGTTACTGCTACTGCTCCTGCTACTGGTACTGTCATTGTTGCCATCGCCGTCGCCATCGATGTTGTCGTCGCTCCTTCCGTCGCTCCTGTCGTCGCTCTTGCTCTTGATGTTGCTCTTGTTGTTGCTCTTGCTGCTGCTACTGTTGCTACTACTACTAGTGTTGTTGTTGTTGTTATTGTTGTTGTTGTTGTTATTGTTGTTGTTGTTGTTATTGTTGTTGTCATTGTCGTTGTTATTGTCATCGTCATCATCGTGGTGATAGTGGTGGTGGTGGTGGTTGTTGTTGTTGTTATTGTTGTTGTTGTTGTTGTTGTTGTGGCTGCTGCTACTGTTGCTGTTGTTGTTGGTGATGTTGTTGTTGTTATTCTTGTTGTTATTGTTATTGTTATATTATTATTATTATTATCATATTATTATTATTATTTTTATAATAATAATAATAATATAATAATAAAAATAATAATAATTGTGATGCATTGGAGTTACGAGGAAGTATACGAGTTGTGTCTAGCAGCCTCATATTCTTGTGATGCATTGGAGTCAGCTCTTCTTTGTTGCTCCTTAAGATTTGGATGACCACATCCATCATGACACACCTCGGGCTCTTTAAGTTTTGACTTGCTTGAAAACAAAGAGTCGTACAATTTCTTAAAGCGGTTTTTTACTTGAGGATTGGGCGATGACATGACCTTTTGTTTCAAGTCATCAAATTTCATAACGTAGTCGGGTTCAGGCGGCACGACGTACACCAATTCGAAATCTAGTTTCCTCTAGTGTAGATCTACCGCATCGAGTGGAATACATATGCCTGGATTTAAATTATTAGTGAATAATATGCATCATGTAACAATGATAAAAATGTATTTCAAGTATATATTATCTTCCCGTAAGTATACCTCCAAACAACAAGCACATTGCAATCCCATGGTCGTGGACAACTGGTGTCCACATGAACCCCCTAACTCCTGAATCATTTTCATTTTCATCAACTCAGATTCCAGGAGGCTAATGCAAAAAATAGATACCTTATAATGTAAATTTGAAAATAATTGTAATTGATGGTCATTTTTAATCTTCACATGAGACACCTCGAATGTTTTACAAATTTCAATCTCCTGGCCACGCATGAGGTCACAAACATATCTGACAAGTGTGTGCAATGTATTATTGGTCCCGATGAGGTAACTCTTGAAGTTGGCGTGTTGCCCCTCAATCCTAATAGTTGTATATTCACCAAAGTTGAGGCAGTCATACATCCAACAAGTAACAAATTTCTCTTTGTACGACATCAACCAATTACTCCAAGTATATTCTCACACCTTTGAAATATTTTATAAAATGAACAAATACGTTATTAGAGTAAAAATAACTATGAAATAATTACCATCTTCATTTAACTTTTATTCCATCTTCATGCAATTATAATCGTACAATGCCTCTGTGGGAGACGAACACAGGACCTTCCAGCAATATGGAAAATGCTTCCACATGTAGGTTTTGATAAAAATGTTCCACCTTCTCTTGATATTCTCTCTATCATGCCACTTGCATAAGTTTTTAGTAGCACTCGGGAACACTGTGTCACATGAGCTCATCAGGGCCAGGTCCCTATCTGTGACAATAACGCAAGGCTGCACACACTCATCGAGCATATCTCTGATCCGATCCAATACCCTTGTGAAGTTCTCCTTTTATTCCCTCATTATAAATGCGTGTGCAATACAAAACGACTTCGACCTCGACGTAACACCAATAACCTGAACAAACTAAATGTTTTACAAGTTGTTCTTGTACGTCGTGTCTATCAACATCACATTCGGGAGTGTGTGCCACATTTTGTACGAGGTAGGATGACAAAAGAAAACATCTTCCATGACCTTTGTTGTTGGATTCTTTCGTGTTTCATATACGAACTCATTAGATTCAAGAAGGTTTTCAAATTTCTGCATTGGTGTCGTGCCATTTTTTCCCTCAACCCTAAACTTCGGTATCAGATAGTATATGTCCTGAACAACACAGGTGTTGCCGAGAAACTGCTCCCTTACGGCAGAATGGATGTGTCATGGCTACACATGCCCTGTGTAACTTCTCGACAAGATCAATTTCTTCGGCGGTCATCTTCCTAAGATGCGCGTGGCCCTCCTCGTACACAACAAGATCGTGGTTGTGCGTATTGTTTCTCACATCCAACATCCAACTGTCACTCTTTCTCATGTACTTTCGAAGGAGTTTAAAGAGGCATCCTTTCTTAATGCTCCCACACCTACTTGTGCCAGTGAATTTAGGCTTACCGCTACAATTGCATGAAAATTCCACATCCTTTTTCCCTGATTGACCTATCACAATGACGCACCCATGCTTGTATCCTCTCATTTTAGCCCACTTCTCCAAGTCGTCACGAGAATCAAAATACTGAAAAAATTATAAAGCAAGACATAAAACAATATATAAAAAATTAAGTAAATAATTTAAACAAACAAATGAAAAGACTTCGTACTTTGTCGATTTTATAAGAAACCATAGCATTTTTTATCCGATCCTCATCCCAATTATGCTGCATGGTGTCCCCATTATTTTATTTTAGGTGAATCAAACCATCACTCTCATTTGTGTCATTCCCATTAAAAGTATCTAACACATGTGTAATATCTGGTTCTGACTGGTATGGGTTCGGCACATCTCCGTAATCCAACTCTGTTTGTGAGTGAAATGGGTTCGGAGCATGTGCGTAATCTAGCTCTGTTTGTGAGTGGTATGGGTTTGAGACATGTACGTAAAAATGGTAAGGGGGATGTCTGTACCATTCACCGTAACCTGTAAGTCCGAATAATGAGTTGTACACATCTTCGGCAAATGTAATCGACGGGTTCGTTTCCTTCGCCCACAACAAAAGGTGAGTCCCATATACATAATATTACTAAAAGAAGTCATGATTAAATATTTCAAATACTTCAACCTGGTTTGAATCTTCGATAGATGGATCCTCATTCAAATTTGGAAGCTTAGGCTTCTGATAATGATCTCCTGAACCCGACATTGTTTTCAAAGTATGCATTTGTTGAACGATGAATTTTATTTCCTTATGTTTCGTGATTTTTGGTTGCATGAAATCATGATAATGGTTGTAAATATTGAAGTCTAGAGTAGAAAGCGTCACGGTTCAGCCAAACCGTGACGGTTCAAGGTGTTGGTACCCGAGAATCAAGGAACTTTACCTCGTACATTTATTACCTAGTACACTAAATGTCATAGTTAGGTCAAACCTTGACGGTTTTGTTCCACCTGTGCTTCTTTATCCGTGCACTTTTGCTAGTGTACTTTCTCAGACCCATGCCTCTTTATTAGAGGTTACGGCTTGGACAAACCGTCACGGTAGCCTTCAAACTCTCACAAATAGGCCTAACCGTGACGGTTAGGTCCGGTCTCCCTCGAAAAACCCCTACGGTGTCCTAGCAGGACCCTTTAGGATATACATATTATTAATGCATAAATTGTTTTAGGAATTATAAAACATCTTTCATTTTATACCGAATGCAATTTTCCAGTTAAAATAAGGACGTCATCTAGGTAGAAAAGTAAGTACATAGTGCATGACCCTTGTTTGAAGATGAATATGGATGGATCAGTACAGGTACATTTAAAGGCAATTCAAATAAATAATTGACATTGTTGTTGAGGCTTGTTTGAGACTATAAATGACTTTATTAACGTGACCCACATAGTCAAGAAACTGAGAATCAGTAAAACTAGGTGGTTGTTCCAAATAAAAAATTTCATCTAAATGGCCATGAAAAAATGCATTATAGACTTCAAGCAAAAGGTCCATGCATTAATGATGAATAATAATAAAAATAAACAGACAGTTTACACCTTAACGACTAGGCTAAATATGTAAAAGTAGTCAAGACTAGGTTCCTAACTAAAGTCGTATGCCACAAGTCGAGCCTTGTAACTGTCAATAGTGCCGTCAGATCGATACTTCGTGCGAAATAGCTATTTAGAACCTGCAACATTCTTTTTTTGTGATGTGGAACTAACGTCCAAGTCCAATTTTGAGAAGGGCAATGAGCTCATTCTATAAACAAGTTTATTTAAATGTTCATGAAGAAAGGCATCATTTACGTTGAGTTGACTAATGGTTCATACATTAATGATGACTAACAATAAAGATACACTTACCGTTAAGGCCTTAACGACTAGGCTAAATGTGTAGAAGTAGTAAGGACCAAGCACCTAAGAGGGTGTTTGTTTTTTCCGAGAAGTACTTCCTGGCCCTTTTGTTTGCACCACGCAAATCACGCGTAGATGTTGGGCTCTTTAGATTGTTTCTTTTTCAACAGACTATTTATTAAAACACATATTCCTGACGTCTGCATGGAGAAGACATAAAACTACCACTTATTAAATCTTCTAACCTCTTCTTATCTTTTAACACTATACAAAACTCCCTTCGAAACCCATCTACATGCATCTCATCTCCATCCTCCCTCTCACCATTGCCGCCCCACCTCCCCCACCGACGGGGCATGCACCATCGCCAACCCTCCTACCTCTTGTAGGTTTCTGCCTCCTTCCAACTCACTATTGCCAACTTCCCTCCCCTACCTTGGTAGTTGCGCCCGCCTCCCTGCGTCGGCCCTGTAACACCCGGAAATTATAAAAGATGTAGAAGGAAGAATAAAAGTGTAGAAAAGAAGGGAAATGCAATTTAACCCAAGTTGAGGGGTTAAATGTGCAAAAGGTATAAAATTTTATATTATTATGTACAAAAGTGGACATGGCTGCCCATAACCATGTTACGTCACTTTTGTTCGGATTTTCAGAGAGAGAAAGCATAGAAGTTTTCTGGTCTTGAAGAAAGAAGAAGAAGAAAGTTGATTTCAAGTTAAGAATTCTTATTTTGAGATGTTCTTGGCTGATTATAGCCTTGGGTATGTGCTTATGTATGTATTTTGTGCTCGGTTGTGTGTGTTTTGGTGGGTTTTAGGTGTTGGACTCATTTTGCATACGGGTTTGAAGGATGTCATACTCAAAATTTCATAAGGTGAGTTCTAAAACCCCCTTTTTACAAGTTTTAACTGATTTGGGGCTGGAAATGCATATGTGAATTTTTTTTTATAAAGGGTAATTATACCTGTATGTTCATCTGTGTGTGTTTACGAGTGGGGTATGATTTGGGTGTATTATGATGTTATGTTTTTGTTATGTGCCTATTAAAAGTTGTTTGGTATTTTAGAATTAGGCTTGAAAATATTCGGATTTGAATTAGGGAATGAATGATGTTGTTTACACTAGGTTGGTTGCCCATGCGCCCAGTAGTTGAATTGTCTAAGTTTTTTCCAGACGCCTAAAACCCATGTGCCCAAATAGTTCCCATGCTCCTAGGATTAGGCTGAATTTGGCTAAGTATCCATATGCTCGGGCACTCATGCGCCTGCATAGTACCCATGCGCCTAGAAATTTGCCAAGAAGCCTAAGTGTTGGGTCATGCGCCTGAATAGTGCCCATACGCCCAAAAGTTTTCCATGCGCCTAAGTGTTCCCATGCGCTTGAAAGGCCATGCACCTGCATAGTGCCCATACGCCTAAAGGCTTAGAAAATTTTAGGAATAGTGAATTTTAGGCTATGACTTGGGATGTTCTTGGGGGTGATGTAAGGTGTTTATATGATGATGTATGATGTTGTATGAGATGTTTATGATGATGTTTTACATGGCATGTATGTTTCTTTATGTTCGTTTATATGTATATTTCTGTGGCTTTGCATGGTATGATAATATCAATGAACGTAAAGTATTATGTAATAAAATAAGAAATTAATGATGAATGAAAAGTGGAACGTAAGGAATGAATGAATGCATGCGTTATTGAATGAAAGTAAGAAAATTCTTGAAAGCACTGTAAGGAGGTTCACACCTAATGAAGAGTGTTAGCTCAACGGTGTGCGGGTTAGCTACCTAGAAGGATGCACACTGGGGTCTAATCCTTGTGATTGACAATATGTATGAGACCCTTGTCGCTTGCCTCAGTTACTGGATTCAGCTTTGTGCACAATGTTCGGGGTCTATGATTGACCTCAGGCCTAGTAACCAGCTTCTTGCAAAATGTTCGAGATATAGCACATGGCGTTGCTCCGGAATGTAAGTAAGAAAGATAATGACGAATATATGAAAGATAAGTAAGGAAGACAATGAATGAACGATGATAAAAGATAATAATATGATTATCTATTTGTACATATGATGCATGATCATATATGAAAGAAAGAATGATTTTAAATGGAAGTAAAAGTATTTTATTTTATAAAACTAGAAATCACTTGGCAATGCTGACTTTTATGTGTTTCCGGTTGGCAGGTAATTGTTGCTGAGGATGGCATGGGGCAGCTACTTGACATTTTGGATAGCATCCATTTATTTATTTTATGATGTTTTTGTAATGTAATGCAAACGATAATATGTTGTAAAAGTCAACTACATTGTATTGTTTTCCAAAGTAGTCATTAATATAAGAATTGGTTTCAAGTTATTCTGCTATGATATTTTAGTAAATTTATATGTATATTTTATGCTTTGTGTGCAATGATTGTCCAGCTGTGAGCGACTCAAGAACAGAGCCTTACAAGTTGGTATCAGAGCCAAAGTTTAAGTGAAATGGGTGAATATTTTCCAAAAGAAACATAAACTGAGAATGGGACAAAAACGATGGGGTGCCAGTCCGAGTAGCTACGTGCCATCAAGTATTTTCTTAATATTTGTGCATGTTACATAACTAATGTGTTTATAGTAGATTTAGATACTAATGTAGTCAGGATAGGTGCTTGGGGTATGAAGAGTAAAGTAAGTGCCTAATCTCCAGTTGGCCACTATAATTAGGAACAAACTATACTTGACATAAACTAAGCTATTATCTTGAATTACCGTGTTGGTGTTTGAATCTTATAGCATGTTAGAGGATGGTTGGTGGTAAATCTTCTAAGGCTTCTCGAAGGGGAGGTCGTGCTAGACGTGGTGATGGACCACGAGTCACAAGAGGGAAGTCTAGATCTAAGGAGATGGCTTATGTAGAGCTCGAGACCCCTCCTCTAGAGGGTCATGATGAGAGTGCCAACTTGAGCGCCTTAGTGAAGAGGCAGTGGTGGAAGAAGTTCACCAGGTCATGCAGACGATCCTACCATCTGTTGTCACTGAAGTGATCAAGATCATGAGGTAAGGCGAGAAAAAGGAGAGGAATAGGTCCCGGGGAGAGAGGGGACGACCAAAAACTGAGACGGTTGTCTCCATTAAGGTGGAAGAGGAAGAGCCTGTGCATGAGGTAGCACGAGGCTATAACTATAGGGCATTTTAAAGATGCAAGCCCCTGACTTTTGATGGAAATGACACTACTACTCCTGCTTACCGGTGGGTGAGATATATGGAGGTTGTACTTGATATCAGCGAGGGCTAGGAGGATCGGAAGGTGAAGTTTGTCACCCATTCCTTCGTGGACTCGACTTTATGTTGGTGGGACAATATTGTCTTGGCCGGGGGTAGTAGGGCAATTGGTAGGATGCGGTGGAGCGAGCTGAAGAAGTTGGTGATTAAGGAATTTTGTCCTCATCGAAAGCTCGATAAGGTTGAGAGGGAGTTCATACAGTCTAATGCGGGAACAATAATGCATCAGTAGTACACCATCAAGTTCAATGAAATGGCGCGATTGGTGCCAGTTCAGGTGAGACCTCTGTCACGAATAGGGCTGTGCAAATGTCAGTTTGGTTCGGTTTTTGAGGTCCACCAAAACCGAAATCAATGGTTCGGTTATTGGAAATAAAATCAACTGATACCGAAACCGAGTATCGGTTCAGTTTTTGGTGGGTTTCGGTTATTTTTAGCTTTTTAATTTTGATGTTATAAGTTTGGTATGGAGCTCAATTTTATTATTAAGAAGTGTTTTGTACATGTTCCAAGCGTATATATACAAGAAAATACATAAAAATACATGAGATGTGTATGAAAATATGTTTAAATATATGATAATAAATGAAAAATATACAAAAAATACATGAATATATGGTAATCGGTTTGGTTTAGTTATTTCGGTTATCGTATAAAAGAAAACCAAAACTGTAACCGATCGGTTCGGTTTCGGTTATTTCGGTTATCGTATAAATGAAAACCATACAAAAATACTTGAATGGTTTGGTTTTTTCCATATATTAACCATAACCGATTGGTTATTTTGGTTTTGATTATTTTTGGTTTGGTTTCTTTTCGGTTATCGGTTTTGAATGCTCAGTTCTAGTCACGAAAGATCAAGATATACATTCAGGGCTTGCCGATGGATATTCGTAGGCACATGATTACCACCAAGCCAAGTACGTTTAGATCGATGGTTGATCTAGCAGGGAGGCTGTATAATGAAAGGGAGGTGGTTGTGGCTGAGGTGAGTAAGAAGGTTGGTGGTGATTGAAGCTAGAGCAGGAAGAGGTTTGGATGGGGCGGTGCCCCGGTGTACAACAAGAGTGCATAGGTGGATGACCGGCGTTTGGTCACGTCCGGTGCGGGGTCAAAGAGATGTGGCAATTGTTGGAAAGATCACACGCGAGAGTGTAGGTAGGTATTGAACGTGTGCTTCAAGTGTGGGAAGCCTGGCCATATGGTGAGAGAATGCAAGGTGGCAAGGTGTATTAATTGTGGTGGAAAGGGCCACATGAGCAGGGATTGCAAGAGGCCAATGGCAGAGAGTTCTGGGGTAGCGAAGAAGACGACCGGGACTGAAGGGCAATAGGCGAATGCCAGAGCCTTCATGATGACTCAAGAGGATGCTAGGATGGACCACGATGTTGTGTCAGGTTTGTTTCCAATAAACCAAACTCTAGCTTTTGTGTTATTTGATTCTGGTGCTAGTAAGAGTTATATTTCTGCTGCTTTCTGTGCTAAACTGCATGTTAGTAGTAGGAGTATAGATAAGCCCTTTGATGTGGAAACTGCCATAGGTAAGTCTACCATGATTGTTGATCCGATAGAAGGTTATGATATATAGCTAAAAGGTCATAAGTTTTTGGTTAGACCATTCATGATTACCTTAGGCGGGTTCGATGAAGTCTTAGGGATGGATTGGCTGGTGGACTATGAGGCGAATATTGTGTGTCGCAAGAAGATGTTTAAACTGATAGCGCCCGACGGAAGTTCATTGACAATCTACAGGGATCGAGTGACGATGATTCCGAAGGTGATTTCGATGGTGGTGGCGAGAAAGTACTTGAGGCGTGGATGTAGTGCCTATTTCTCCTACGTGAAAGATATGGATATGCCAACACCACAACTGTCTGATGTACCGGTTATACGTGAGTTTCCAGACGTGTTCCCAAAAGATTTACTAGGTGTGCCACTAGACCGTAAGATCGAGTTTCAGATTGACTTGATACCCGGTGCCCAACCTGTTGCTAAGGCACCGTATCGTTTGGCTCTAACCGAGATGAAGTAATTGATAGAGAAATTTCAAGAGTTTTTTGATAAGGGTTTCATTAGACTAAGTATCTCTTCATGGGGTGCTCCGGTCTTATTCGTGAAGAAGAAGGACGGTAGTATGAGGATGTGCATCGACTACCCCGAGGTGAATAAGTTGACGGTGAAGAATCGGTGTCCTTTACCGAGAATCGATGACTTGTTTGAATAGCTTCAAGGTTCTAGTTGGTTATCTAAGATAGACCTTCGATCTGGTTACCATAAGTTGAAAGTGAAGGAACAAGATATTCCTCAAATAGCTTTTCGCACACGTTATAGACACTATGAGTTCCTCGTTATATCTTTTGGTCTAACAAACGCACCAACTACTTTTATGGATTTGATGAATTGAGTGTTTCAGCTGATGTTGGATAAATCAGCGATTGTGCTTATTGATGATATTCTGATTTATTTGAGAAGTGAGAAGGAGCATGTTGGTCATATTCGGGATGTGTTGGAGGCATTAAGAAAGGAGAAATTATATGCTAAGTTCTCCAAGTGCTTGTTCTGGTTGCGTGAAGTTCAATTCTTAGTTCATGTGGTGAAATCGGAAGGGATTATGGTAGACCCAGCAAAGGTGGAAACGATGATGCAATGGAAATCTCTGAAGACGCCATCCGAGATCTGTAGTTTCTTAGGGTTGGCGGGATATTACAGGAGGTTCATTCAAGACTTCTCCAAGATAGCTTCTCCATTGACTAAGTTCACCTGTAATGTGGTAAAGTTTATATGGTTTCAAGAGTAAGAGAAGGCTTTTGAAGTGTTAAAGCGAGATTGACCCAAGCTCCTGTCTTAACATTACCCGAAGGAAGCGAGAATTTGGTGGTTTATTCAGATGCTTCCTACTGGAGGTTGGGTTGCCTTTTGATGTAGGGAGGGATAGCTATAGCCTACGCATTCCAACAGCTGAAGGTTCATGAGGTTAATTATCTCACTCATGACTTGGAGTTAGCGACGGTGGTCTCCGCATTAATGATTTGGAGGCACTACCTATACGGGACGAAGTGCATGATCTTCACTGACCACAAGAGCTTGAAGTACTTCTTCGAGTAGAATGATTTGAACATGAGGCAGAGGTGATGGTTGAAGCTCATAAAGGACTATGATTACAAGATCCATTACCATCCAGGAAAAGCCAACATAGTGGCGGATGCCCTTAGCCAAAAGAAGAGGCTTGAACCAATTTGGGTAAAGGCTTATCAGTTGGTCATGACCTCCGACGTGATGAAGCAGGTCAAGGAGTTTCAAGATGAAGCGTTGAAAGAGGATCATGTTGGCTCTGAAAGGATGAGAGGAATGGTTACGGAGTTGGGTGAAAACACTCTCGGTGTTAGAATCCGATTCGAAAAGGTGTGGATTCCTTGTTATGGGGATTTACGTGGAAAGATCATGGAAGAAGCCCATAAGACTTGATACTCTATTCATCCCGATGCCACAAAAATAAATCAAGATATGAAGAAGGATTATTGGTGGCCGGTTATGAAAAGCGACGTAGCGGAGTATGTGAGTAAGTGCCTTACTTGCTTGCAAGTGAAGGCGGAGCATCATAAGCTGTATGGGAAGATCCAACCTTTGGATGTACCTGAGTGGAAGTGGGAGCATAACACCATGGACTTCATTATGAAGCTACCACGTACCGCGAGAGTGTATGATGCCATAAGGGTGATAGTGCACCGTCTGACAAAGAGTGCCCACTTTCTACCAATCCGTGAGATGTATTCATCTGAGAGCTTGGCGGATCTATTCATCAAAGATATTGTAACTCGTCATGGTATGTTAGTGTCTATTGTTTCAGAACATGACACTCCGTTTACATCTAAGTTTTTAAAGTGATTTCATGATGTGATGGGGACGAGGTTACACATTAGCATGACTTATCATCCATAGACGGATGGTTATTCAGAGAGAACCATCCAAACGCTAGAAGATATGCTTCAGGCATGCATCATTGATTTTGGAGGAAGTTGGGATGACCACTTACCGTTAGCCGAGTTATCATATAACAATAGTTATCATGCGAGCATTGGCATGCCTCCTTTTGAGATGTTATACGGTAAGAGATATAGAACACCCGTTTGTTGAGGCGACATCGGTCAGAAGGAGTTGGGGAGCATCGAGGTGATCGAGGCTACAACTGAAAAGCTAGAAAAGATCAAAGTCTTCATGAAGGCAGCTAAACATAGACAAAAGTCATATGCTGATAAAAGGCGTAGACCTATTGAGTTCAAGGTTGGAGATAGAGTGATGCTGAAAGTCTCACCTTGGAAGGGGATCATTTGGTTTAAGAAGCGGGGCAAGTTAAGCCCGAGGTACATAGGGCCTTTCCGAATAATTTCTTGAGTAGGAGATGTGGCTTGTAGGTTGGAGTTTCCCGATGAGTTAAGTGGAATTCACCCAACATTCTATGTATCTCATTTAAGAAAGTGCCTAGCTGATGAAGATATGATCGTACCACTGGAGGATATTGAATTGGATGAACGACTCAATTATGTGGAGCAACCAGTGACGATCGTTGATCGTAAGAAGAAGAGGTTGCGAAATAAGGTGGTTCCTCTGGTGTGTGTGTAGAAATACCAAAAGGGATCCGAGTCTACGTGGGAGACTGAGTAGGAGAAAAGATAGCATTACCAACAACTATTAGAGGAATAACAGGTTTCAAAGACGAAACCTATATAAGGGGGGTGGACTTGTAACACCCGAAAATTTTAAAAGATGTAGAAGGAAGAATAAAATGCAGAAAAGAAGGGAAATGCAATTTAACCCAAGTTGAGGGGCTAAATGTGTAAAAGATATAAAATTTTATATTATTTTGTACAAAAGTGGACATGGCCGTCCATAACCATCTTACATCACTTTTGTTCGGATTTTTAGAGAGAGAAAGCAGAGAAGCTTTCGGGTCTTGAAGAAAGAACAAGAAGAAGGCTGAATTCAAGGTAATAATTCATGTTTTGAGATGTTCTTGGCTGATTATAGCCTCGGGTATGTGCTTATGTTTGTGTTTTCTGCTCGTTTGTGTGTGTTTTGGTGGGTTTTAGGTGTTGGACTCATATGCATACGGGTTTGAAGGAAGTCATACTCAAAGTTGCAGAAGGTGAATTCTAGAACCCCCTTTTTACATGTTATAGCTGATTTGGGGCTGGAAATGCATGTGGGAACATTTTTTTATGATGAGTAATTATACCCATATGTTCATGTGTGTATGCGGGTGGGGTATGATTTGGGTGTATTATGATGTTATGGTTATGTTATGTGCATGTTAAATGTTGTTTGGTATGTTAGAATTAGGCTTGAACATATTCAGACTTGAATTGGGGACTAAATGATGTTGTTTAGACTAGGTTGGTTGTCCATACGCTTGAAATTAGGCCAAGCGCCCAACGGTTGAATTGCCCAAGTTTTCCTTAGACACCCAAAACCCTTGCACCCAAATAGTTCCCATTCGGCTAGGGTTAGGCTAAATTTGACTAAGTGTCCATACGCTCGGGCACTCATGCGCATGCATAGTGCCCATGCGCCTAGAAATTTGGCCAGAAGCCTAAGTGTTGTGTCATGCGCCCGAATAGTATCCATGCGTGCAAAAGTTTTCCATGTGCCTAAGTGTTCCCATGCGCCTGCATACCGCCCATGCACCTAAAGACTTAGAATTTTTTTGAAAATTTTAGTAAAAAGAGAATTTTAGGTTATGACTTGGGATGTTCCCGGCGGTGATGTAAGGTGTTTATATGATGATGTATGATGTTGTATGCAATGTTTATGATGATGTTATGCATGGTATGCATGTTTCCTTATGTTCCTTCGTATCTATATTTCTGTGGCTTTTTGTGGTATGATAATATCAATGAACGTAAAGTTTTATGTATAAAAGCGGAAATTAATGATGAATGAAAAGTGAAACGTATGGAATGAATGAATGCATTCATTAATGAATGAAAGTAAGAAAAGTCTTGCAAGCACTATAAGGAGGTTCACACCCAATGAAGGGTGTTAGCTCAACGGTGTGCGAGTTAGCTACCCCAGAAGGATGCACACTGGGATATGGGACCCTTGCTGCTTGCCCTAGGTACTGGAGTTAGCTTCGTGCATAATGTCCGGGGTCGATGATAGTCCTCAATCCCAGTAACGAGCTTTGTGCATAATGTTCGGGGTATAGCACATGGCATTGGTCCCGAATGTAAGTAAGGAAGATAATGACGAATGCACGAAAGATAAGTAAGGAAGACAATGAATGAACGATGATAAAAGATAATAATATGATTATCTATTTGTACGTATGATGCATGATTGCATATGGTAGTAAAATTATTTTATTTTATAAAACTAGAAATCACTCGACAACACTGACTTTTATGTGTTTCGAGTTGGCAGGTAATTGTTGCTGAGGATGGCACGGGGTAGCTACTTGGCATTTTGGATGGCATCCATTTGTTTCATTTTATGATGTTTTTGTAATGTAATGCAAACTATAATATTTTGTAACAGTGAACTATGTTGTATTGTTTTGCAAAAGCAGACATTAATATAAGAAATTGTTTCAAGTTATTTCTTTGTGATGTTTCAGTAAATTTAAATATATATTTTATTTTTTATGTGCAATGATTGACTAGTTGTGAGCATCTCGGAAATGGGGCCATACAGGCCCCTCCCTGCGCTTACCATTCCTCTGTCGCCCCTCCCTCCGCCAGCCGCCCCTCCCTCTGCCGGTTGTCACTGGATCTTCGTCTACAAGGTTTGTTTTTTTAATTTTTTTTGATTTGTGGTTTATGAAGTATTTTTGTGATTTGGTTTAAGTTTTTAGTTGATTTGTTTTTTATGTAGGATGATTTGTTATTTGGTTTAGGGTTTTGTTTGATTTGTGATATTAGATGGTATTATTTGTGATTTAGGTTAGGATTTTGTTTGATTTGTGATATTAGATGTTATGATTTGTGATTTAGTTTAGGTTTTTGTTTGATTTGTGATATTAATAGTATGATTTGTGATTTTAGTTTGTATGATTAGTGATTTTAGTATGTATGGTTAGTGATTTGGTCATGGTTAGTGATTTGGTTTAGTACTTGGTTTGATTTGTGGTTTTTGTACTATGATTTGTGATTTAATTTAAGGTTTTTTTATTTGTGATTTTAGTTTGTATGGTAAGTGATTTTGTTTAAGGTTTTGTTTGAATTGTGATTTTAGTTTGTATGATTAGTGATTTGGTGTGCTGTTAAATAGTAATATTTGTGATTTTAGATAGTATTATTTGTGATCTAGTTTAGAATTTTGTTTGATTTATTATTCTCGTGTGATTTGTTATTTGTTGTTTGTTGTTTAATAGAAATGGAAGAGAAGCAACAATGGTCAATCGAGCAACAAAAACATTTAATAGAGACTTGCATAGAAGAGGTTAACAAATTGGATAGAAAAGAATTTAGTATGCACAAAGAGTCATGGAATAACTTAGGAAAGTGCTTAAGGAGATGTTTGGCATGGATTTGACACAAAAACAAATGAAGAATGCATACAATAATCTTAAAGTTAAATATATAGGATGAGTGAATCTGAAAAACAAAACATGCAACAAATACAATCCTCAAACAAACACTTTTACCTTAACCAACGAGGAATGAGAATAACTAAAAAAGGTGTGTTTATATATACAAAATGATTAATAATACATATAAACATAAACTGTAACATTTTTTACTTTTGGTTTTGGGGCATCCGAAGGCGGTATCATTGAAAACCATTCCATTACCTTTTCCAGAGCTTTGTGCTTAATTGTTTGATGGCAACACTTCCATTGGGGGTAGCAAGTGGACTTCAACACAAACATCGGCTGTTGGGTCATCTCTTGTCATCATGTCAAACTGATTCTGCTTATAGACATCGCTTTCATGACATAGACAATGATGCTACCTCTTGATTTTGGTTCCGAGCCTCTTAATGAGGATCCCGCTGAACCCACCACCGAGCTCACCCCGAACCTACCCTAATCCAAATAAGAGGGTATAAACCTCAAAATCATCATCTATCACTACCGATGATCTAGCCCATGATATGCAAAAGGCTCTACAAAATTTGATTAAAGGCAAAGAAGGGCTGACGGTTCTTGAATGTGTTGAGAAGCTAAAGTTAGTTAGGTTGGATTCGGTTGATCCTCTATTCTTGGCCGCATTTCATCTTTTTGGATTTTTGTCCAGGTTTTGAGAGGGTGGATCTCGATGACAACAACAAATTTAGGATTAATAAAGTAGTTAAAAACATTTTCTGCTTTATGTGTTGAAAACAATATTTGCTTTTGGTGTTTAGAGTTGAAAACATTATATGCTTTGTGTGACAACCTTGAATGCTTTAGTTGGTTATTTTTAGAACAATTAATACTATTGGTTTGTTATATTTATGGTTTGTTATGTTTAATGGTTTGTTATGTTTGGTTTTTGTTTGTGTTCTAGTAAAACAAGATCATAATGGACTATAATAAGAAATTACTACACATATTTCTTATGTACTTGTGTGTTCGTATTTTTGGGCTAGAGTTATTGCAAGGAAATCCCAAAAAATGGGTTGAATTGCTACGTATGTCTCGTGAATCATTTGTCCGACTAGGTGCTCATTTAAGAGTATATTGTTCATTAAAAGATAGTAAACATGTTTCGGTTGAAGAGAAGATGGTTATGTTTTTTATAATTTGTCATAATCAACTATATGTGGTTATCAAGCATAGATTTTGTAAGGCTCCGTTCCCGGAAACCTCACATTTGGTCAATCACAGCAATTAAAACATTAAACATTTTAATTATACAATCTTAAGCAGCGGAAATAATTTATCAAAAATCATTCATTTCATTTAAACCACTGTGGTTGAGCAATACAGCATTGTTTAACTGGTTACAAAAGAATTGTTTTACTACATTACAAAACAACAACATAAAATACGAATGGATGTCAGTCTTTTCCTACCGAGTAGCTTCACCCTCGTGTCATCCTCAACAATAATTACCTGCAAATTGAAAATATATAAAAGTCAGGGTTACTAAGTGAGCTCTACTTTTATAAGTAATAAAATACTTTCTGTATGTTGTGTATTAAAATACTCTTTCTGTAAAATACAAGTCTTTACTGTATATGCGAGCACGCATTAGGTATATGAACAAATACTGTTCGTTCTTTTTATTGTATGCCTTGTATGTTCTGTAAACTTTTATCTTTATCTTTCACTGTCCATATGGACCAATGAGCAATACCCCAACTATATGCGCGATGGAAAACGGGTGATGGGCCATCTATATCCCTCGAAAGGGTCAACTGTATCCCTCGAAAGGGTCAACTGTATCCCTCGAAAGGGTCAACTGTATCCCTCGAAAGGGTCAACTGTATCCCTCGAAAGGGTCA
>BJCM01090686.1:0-19191 GCA_018326385.1 Flaveria bidentis | reverse complement strand
ATCAGAACCAATTGATAGGCTCCGATATCAATTAATAGGATCAATTGAGACAATCTGTAATGATCTATGAGAACAATTCAAGTGAAACACAAACAATTGTAATCGATTCAAGCAGTATCAACAAATTCACAGTTCATTGATATAGCTAAGACAATTACAAGAGTAAGAAAGCAGTTAGCAATTCTCAACAAACTTACTTGACTTCTTGTAAGATTGTATCAAGAAATTGCATGCAAAAGTTCTGTTCTCTGTAGCTAGATCTATATTCTGTATCTTGTATGTATTTTCTAACTAACTCTCTAGACAAAGCTATTTATACTAGCAATTAAGGAACTAACAATTTACAAAACTAGTCTCTATACTAGTACAAACTATAAAATATATACACAAAGACTAAATGTGAATCTTCCAAGGGTTCCAACATGAAATGATTTTGAAATCTCACAATCAAAGGAATTTAAGGTGAAACATTCATTTTGGTTTACTTTTAATTACTCACTCAAACATAATTTTACTTGAAAATTATACTAGTTTTTCATTTCCATTATATTTCTTCCAACCAAACACCTTAAATCTCTTACCTGACTTTTTCTCTGGTTTTAAATTCTTGCAAATATTGAGCAAAATTTTCTTTTGAGTTAATTACATGAAAGGTCCATGTGGTTAGCCCTGTTTTTACTTTCGGTCAAAAACTACAAGGCCGGTCCACAGGTTTGAAAAACTACAAGGTCGGTCCACAGGTTTATTTTTTATAATATTATAGGGGTAAAATGGTCATTTGTAAAAAGTTAACAGAAAAATTAACTCTCCATCTATAACGAGGACCTTTAGTGTTACGCTTTGTCAAACATATGAACCGATCTTGTAGTTTTTTTAAATCTAAAAATCAAAAGTGAAAACAGATCTAACCATAAGGTCGTTTCATGTAATTAACTCTTTTTATTTCTTTTTAAGTGTTTTCCAACTATGTACCTTCACAAGAATGATATTAAGACCCCTCTACTTAATTATAAGATATTATGATTCAAAATCTCAATAATTTTATCATTTTAAAATTTGCCTAAATTACAAGCTTATAATTTTAACCCTTTAAAGTACATAAAAAAACTAATTATTAATACGATTTCTATGGTGTTACATCAATAATCTCACGATATCTATCTTATTAAGAAATGATATACATTTAAGAATTTTTTTATTCATTTTCAAGTTTCGCGACAACCTGAGAATAACTTTTGATTATAAAACTATTAAGTTGATACATAGCAAATACGGAGAGTTTTTTTGCGTGCTCATTTCGATAAAAATATAGTAAATATAGTAAATATAGTCATCCCGTATAAGGATGATGACATTAATCTTTTCATCTGAACGGTTCTTATAAAAATAAAGATATAAGTCTTTTCATCTGAGCATTGCCGCGGTACTTTGTTGCGATACAACAAGTATAGTGACCATTTTTTGAGCTATGAATGCAAAACCAACTTCTACTTTACAATGTTAAAAAGGGGCAATTCACCAATATCATCATCCTATTGAACTTTCTTGTTGAACCATGATGTGGCGTCAAAAATCCAAAAATCAGAACAACATTAGTGTGACTATGAGCTTCTGAAGGACCATACCATATCGATCAACAAGAATATAAATGAACTAGAACAAACTGGAAAATAGTGAAGAATATCAATCGAAAAGAATTATCATCGGCTACAACTCTACAAGGTCATCACGGATGTTAATTAATGTTTATTTACAACAACATCATCTTCCGTGTGATCTTCAATATCCATGGGCACACTCAAAGCTTTTGTTGTCGTTTCTTTCTCATCACTTCGAAACCAAGATGCAACTTTTTCAGCATCTAAAGAATTTTTAGCAACGTGCAAAATATTTGCATTGTAGGTCTACTTTTCAAAACAACCTTTTTAACACGATCTTCGGTCTCATTCCCACAACCCTTAACTTCCTGATTTTTTGGAGCAAATATATCCATTTTAGAAACATGATTGCAACATGTCTTCTTCGTTAAGTTTAGCAGGACATGATATTAAAGATATCTCCTTCGCCCCAGGCTGTAGAGGAACAACAAAAACGCGTTACTCCATCGCTCGCTTCTGCAAGTATCTTCATGTTCAACGCGATCGAACTTTGATGATGGTATGTTTTAAACCATTGGTTCTTGAGGGGCAAGAAATAATGTAAATGAAACTTTTGTTTTAGAAAGCACCCTAATGTTTAAGTTAGTTACAAAAATGATATTGCTTGGATACTTATGCATAAAAATGTGTACATATAAGAATATATTTAATTTTAGAGTGCTTCCAAACTTTTATATATTACTTTTGAATCCTCAAATTTAACTATGAATACACTTTATGTATTACTTACCTATTTGTTTTTTTCTAATCCACTTCCTTTTTTTATATTTGTTATTTTTATAATTTATAATTAAATAAAATTCTAAATATAGTGTTTTACTTAGTTTTCAATATGTTTCGGTATAAATTTCATTTAAACGGAGTTGTGCGCATATTGTACAAGTCACAAAAGCATAAACGTACAAGTTGATAAAGCTGATTTAAATTCTTTATTTTTTTTCTTAATGTTTTTCCTTATAAGATACAATATTTTCTAAAATCAAAATTTGTACATGCTTATTTTTATAGAGGATTTTATTTGTTTCGACGTACTTATATTTATAAATGTTCCTACATGATGACTTTATTGATTCACATAAAGTGTCAAAATATAATCAATGGTCTTGTTGTAACACACGAGTATACAAAGATTTTGTTTGTTTATATGAATTTTTTAATATTATCAATGATGTATGTGTTTTGTTTTTTTAAATAAAGTTAAATATGTTATCAACACCACTCCAATGCGTGGGTTTGCAATGATGTTACAACATTATTTTTTTTACAATTTTATGCCCTCTTTGTAATGCTGTATTTTATTTTTATATGAAGTTGCGAATGTAATCAACAATGTTCATATTTTATTTCTCTTTACTATATTAACACTTTATTCTACACGCGAGTCGTAATGTCTCTATGTTAGTTTTTTATATAGCTTTACGTCCCTAAAGCAACACATGTGACATCTTATGTGATTCTAGTTTTCTCTAATTTCATGTATGTATCTAATTTTCTAAAGAATTTATGATATTGATAATTGACTCACATACGTTTTTTTTTGTAAACGATGCACCTTACATCATTTTTGCTTTAATCGATCTCACATTACTTACATACTCACAATGAAATTTCTCATAAGATAATTGTATATAAACACACATGGTTTGAGATATTTTACTCAGCTCGTATGCTTTGTTTTTTACTAACTTAATTACATTTATACCATCTAATCAAAATTTTAAATCTAGTGTTTATTTTATTATAAGATTTTAACATTAAACTTAAAAAAAACATATGTTTCACACACCTTGATACCATTAACATACAAATAATGACATGTACAATTTGTTTTTTATCTACAATTTTTTTCCATGCCATTATGTCTTGAGGTATCATATTCCTAAAAATCCGAATACTTCAATCTTAATTATTATAGGAGTAGGATCAAGAAAGAAACGTTCTTTTATGAGAATACTAGAAAACTCACCCCACTTATTTTCCTATATTAATAACCTTTTCATATCTTAATTATTCTTATTTTATACGGTAATATTTTTTTTTATCTTTAACTTAAGTATAATAAATCTATATTAAACAAATAATGTGTCAAACTGATTACTCCTATTAATTAATGCAGTATCATCGTATTATAGTATTATAAGTAGTTAATCATATACATAATATTCATAATCACAAATAAATTTAACATTATCAAAATCTATCTATTGATTGGTAATCCATTCTTTATCATTATCACTTTCAATTTATCAAAGCAATATATTAACTCGTAATGCTTTCTAATGGTTCACTTTTCTCCCAAACTATACAAAACCTCATGCAACTTGTCTGCCGTAACCCATATGTTTTTATTAATATGAAAGAAATAAAAAATGCCTTATTATAGTTTTTTTAATGTTTTATATAATGGTGATAAATATTATAGATGTAAAATGATAAAGAACGATATTGAAGTATAACGCACGCGCTTTACGACGCATAAAACCACAAAAGAGTTAACGTGTTGCGGTTCGTTAAAATGTTTCGAAACTTTATGTAAGAAGTTTAAAACCCTTAACTAAATCTTCAAGCCTTTAATTAAATGAACCCAAAATATGGACGATGAGGTGGTATAAAACAGATAAAAAAAATTCAAGATGAGTCAATAAAACTAAACACATTACAATGATGAAAGAAAAAAAACATGTAAGTTGACAAAAGAAAAAAAACATGTAAGTTGACAGTGTAAAAAAATGATTTTCGGCACAAATGAAATAATGTAAAAGTTACTATAACTATTAAAAACAATAATAAAAAATAGAGAAAAAAAATATATAAACTACGAAAACTTCAGATTTCGAACCTAGGTATCCCACTAAATAGGAAAAGCTTTAATAACCAAGGTAGATGAACAATGCTATATAACTTCTATTTTAATGGTATATGATATATCCTTACTTTAGTAAGCTCGTGTTACCCGGGTTGAATAAAAAAATATTAATATATTAAAATTTATTAATTATAAAATAATATTTTAAGATATGATATGACTAAAATTATGTATGAGAAATGATTATAAGTAATAAAACAATTATATCAATTTTTTAAAAATTGTTTTTAATTTTTTTTCAAAAAAGTAATTTTTTGTTCTAAAACAAACCGCATAAAAATGTCATTTTTAAAAATTTTCTTATTATAACTCCCAAATATAATTATTGTTGGTTTTAAAAAACCGACTTTTTAAAAAATACCAAATTTAAAATATTTTGTATTTCTAAAAAAATTTATGCTTTAAAAAATTTATTATTTTATAAAATTTATTTATTTAGAAATAACATTAATAAATAGATATCTTTCTTAATTTATTAAATTTAAAAAAGTGTTAAATAATAGTATTAGTAATTAAGATAATCATTTAATAGGGGAGAGAGACGAAAAAATTTTGGTGAGTATGATTGTAATGTTAACACGTATCATCTTAATATACCATTTTATTAGAGTAAGAAGATTACAATTGGATAACATTAAGTAACTTCTACCGAGAATACCTATTGAGTGTATATAATACGAGTGCAAGTGCTAAAGGTATTTAATTACTTAATTATCTAAGAATTGTATACGAAAATTATTTTAACATAATTTGATAGTAAATAAATTATTATAACATATATTGATAAAAACCATTTTCATGAGATGATTGGTGTGTAAATTAAAATGATTCAATATTAGTAAAAGACGTAACAAAAAACGCACAAGAGATGACTATATTTTATAATTGATTTGCGTAAAAGGTAACGAGACATGGCGTACTTTGAGCTCATGCTTTATTTTTGTCTAACAATTAGGTGTTTGACGGGTAATTTATTCTTCTTCAGTATAGAGTTTAAACAAGTTCTAAGGTTTTTCTTTTTCCACAAAAGTAAACTTCACGACTCATACTTTTATCCGGTTTAGACTCATTAGTTGGTTGTTTCTGATAATGTTTTGGAGCATTAGCGATTCCACTAAACCCATTTTTTGGTAGACAAAAGTAATATCCACCTCAAAATACATATAATTACGTATTAGATTATTACATCTTTCTTCAACTGTCCACATTTAAATATATATTTATTTAAAGGGGTTATTTTTGTAAAAATAATCAAGCTTTGTAGCTGTTTATTAAAAATCATTTGTTATTTTCCATTTATACTCACTCATCCTCCATTTAATATTTTAATCTTATATAACTTTTTTATTAATGGTAAAAAATAAAAATTAAGTGAGATATATTAAAATACACGTATGTCGGTTAGTGCTTAGCATTTTTTGAATTCAAGTATTGAATAATTATAATAAAGAGTAAGTTATATGGATGGTCCTGTTGTTTAGTTAAAATTTTGGATTTAGTTCTTATAGTTTTAAAATTACGAATATAATCCATAATATTATGGTTATCTTTTATCAATGGTTCTTACTCTGTTAGTTTAATTGGTGATGTTAAATTTATCAAAATAATTATTTTACTTGTAGGAATCATCAATGTAATTTATATTTTATTATAAGTTTTTAGTTATAAATATGTTTATTATTTAATACACAAATAAAAAATGTTTTAAAAATTGCTTCTTTTAAATGTTTGGTTATTTTTTTTAAAAAAATCACTATTTGGGTTTTTATAAACCTTTATAAAAATATCTTCTTTTATAAAGACGTTTAAAATTGAATTGTTTTATAAATTGTTGAAAAATTGAGATTTTTCAAGAAAATATATTTCAAAAAATGAATGGTTACAAAAAAGAAGTTTAAAAAGCCAACCCAATTTAAGAAAAGTTTAAAAAATCAAATCGTTGTAAGAATGACATATAAAAAATAAACGATTTAAAAACCAAACATTTTAAAAAATGTTTTTTAAAAGTTTTTATTTGTGATATTAAAATGTCTTTTATTAAATAATAATCATATTAATAATGAAATTATAAAAATAATATAAAAATAAAAAAACTGAAAAATAATAATATAAAATTTTCATTAATAAAAATAATATTATAGTTTAAAAGGTAGAGTAAATCAATGGCTAATGCGAGTAAAATGCTAATGTTTATAATATTTAACATTAAAAATTGTTGACTAACTAATTTAAGGACCATATATAAAAGAGAAAGAAATGTTAGAGACTATATATAAAGATTTTAAACTTTAAGGATCAAATCCAAACTTTTAACCAAAACAACGTGTAGGGTCCAATGTGGATGATCATACTAGGTGATGAAATCCGTGCAGTTGGTTAATATAAAGATACAATATAAAGATACAACGTGAAGACAAGATTTTAAACTTTAAGGATCAAATCCAAACTTTCAACCAAAACAACGTGTAGGGATCCTATGTGGATGATCATGAGGTGGGTCATTCCCATCGTCTCCAACGTGTGAACTAGAAACATCTGCCATGTCTTCAACCAAAACAAATAATAAACACAATCATAACAATTGAAAGAGAACAAATCAAAAGATATATAAACCGAATTTAAACAATAGACTATGCATCACCTATAAACTTCTATAATGTTAGAGGAGAAGAAACATACCTGGAAAATTAGATGTAGAAAAAGCTTCAAGTCACCAAAGATAGCTTCAAAACACTACACACACACACACCTATTTCTCACATACTGTTTTCACCAAAATTAATGCGTATTAGCACATTAGTTCACTTTATAAACATATGACTATGAACCGAGCTTACTATGGATTTGATACAGGTTTGTATTCATAATAATTTTTTAACAATTAATGATTCATGTTTCTAAGAAAGTCCACATCATCCCAAGTATATGCAATTTGATTTATGGATTTGTACCTCCAATACCAACATCCATATCATAATATCATAAAATTAGCTACAAGACTAAAATTAGATACATGATATCTAAACTTAAATTAAATACATATAAAAAAATAAGATATGTTGGAACTGAAATGACACGAGGATGAAGGAGGGCTCAACCTCACCGACAATCGTAGGAGGTCTTCGGAGGCCGCTCAGGGTGTGAAATCGTTATCAAGAAGACTTGAAATTGCAAATGCTTTTAATCAAACCTACAAATATGCTTTACAAACCTACAAATATGCATTACAAACCTACAAATGTGATTCTCATTAGTAAAGCATATGTTGTTACATATAAAAACTTAAACAGTAAATTAAGGATAGAACAGAAACCTTAAGAAGCTTTATGTCGAAATGAGAAACCACATTGAAAGGAGGAATCACAAAGAAGCTTTAATCTTAGGGTTTAACCACAAGTGGCAGATTCGAGCGCAAGGGCGGCAGATTCGAGCGCAAGGGCGGCAGATTCGCGCACAAGGGCGGTAAATTCGTGCGCAAGGGCTGTACAGTGAGTTATGGAGGGTTTGTGAAAGAATGAGATTTAGGTTTTTCATAGAACGAGATTTGTAAAAAGCAAAACAAATCTTTTTAGCTACAGAAACTAAATTTCCTTGCTATAGGTTTTTGTTAGAAAAAATTATTTTTTTATTTTTATATATCTGAACATTTGCTCTATAAAAAGAGAAAAAAAAAATTAATTTTAACTTATGAAGACTAATAATCGTCGCTATCTTTTTCACAAGCGCCAATGATTCTTTCCACTTTGCCAACATTTTTCGCGACTAAACTTAATCTCTATAGGGTTCTAGAGAACAAAAAAAATCAGAAACAAGTCTTGGGACTACATTTAGTCGTAATAGATGAATCTTTAGAGACGAAATCATTTCGTCTCTAAAGCTTTAGTCGCAATAGATCAATTTTCTTGTAGTGTTTTATTGTTTTCCTCAAAACATTTTGTCATGTTTGATTTTTTTTGTTTTTCATTACAGATATGATACTAGTACTATGCACTAATAAGTACATCATACTTATATGTATGTAATATTATAATATTATACAAATGTTGTACCGAATAATTTTGGTGTGAGAGTACAAATGCTGACGTTAGTCTTAACTTAACTGTCCTGGCTAACGGCTTTCTGACCCCTTTAAGGAACCGCTATGTAAGTTGATGACTTCTAACACTATATATGGTCATTGGAAGTGTTTTAAAACGGTTGTTCAAAGTTGTGCAAGATTAGAATGTCAATGGTGTGGGTACTAAGAGACCCTATTATTAACCTGTTGATCGAAATACCAGCCTAACATCTATAATATTTAAGCTTTTCTGCCCCCCATTGCATCCTCATCTGCTTCTGCTACATGTCTAATGTATTGGATTTAATGTGTATTCACATCACAAGCCCTCATCACCCATCTCCCTCACCAACACCTTTCGATATCATAAGACATCTCCAATGGTGCGCGCTACCGATTAGTGGCGATAGTCTAACTAAAAAGGATCAGGATTCTTACAACTAAAAGTACAAGCTGCAACCTTTCGCATTTAAAGGTTCTCAATTATCATTGAGTTAACAAACTGAACATTAAAACTTAACATACCAGAAGTCAGTCTAGTTATTAGATAAGTACAAACGTACACATGCTTTTTCACACTCATATAATTAAAGAACCTGATTACACTTACAAAGGGTGCATGCTGATCAATCTCCTTTATCTTGTTCATTTTCTTCAGAAAGAGAATAACTTGAGTTCATACTCAAATGAAAAGGCCTCATCATCCCTTGGTTTATTGCATATAGAGGTGAACCCAAGGGGTTATGTGAACTTGAAGACGAAGAGCTCAACAACTCGAAGTTTATAACTTGCTTTGGATCAAACTGATATCTTGAGTTATCATCATACATAAGAAGTTGAGATCCTGTGTCTTGTTGTTGATGATCAGATGACATTGATCGATAGCTTCCAAATCGTGATAAACACAAATTTGAAGGATTCAAATTGAGGAATGAACCATTTGGCACAACATTGTTGAACATACATGAAGATTGGTCACTTGATTGTACCAAAAAATGATCTTTTCCCTTAGATTTCTTCAGGTTACAGTAATCCTCCCAACTGACACCATTAACATCTCTTTTACCCTCTTCTAGAGTTTCAGATTGAGAAGCACCAGTGATCATCCATTGAAGATCTTGAGGGAACCCCAATGGCATTTGGAGAGGAGGGAGTTCATCAATTTCATGTTTCGCCACATCCAGCAACCAATCGACTACTTTACTAGGTTGATCAAGCCCTAGCCGGTCTTGAAGATCATACAACTGAATAGCAGTTTGTACAGATAGCCTCACACGTCTATCTCTCAATCCTTTGACAGTACAAACTTTACTATGTCGATCTTTCCCACCGAAAGCTCTTGAAACTCGAACGATTCGTGGATCTTTTAACTTTGTCCACGATGATGTAGTCAAATTAGGGTTATGGGTATTCTTACCACCATTTGTGCTATCTTCCTTTGGTGCAAGATTCGATCCTCTAATATTCGAGTTATTCATTATAACTCTAGCATTATTAGCGCGTCTGCAAGAGAACGCTAAAGCATACACAAGTGCCTTTTAAACCCCGGAAAACAATAGATCTGTTCCATAGAAAACAAGAATATTGATCATTAGTTACACTTGCTAATCAAAAGATCAATGTGCTCACATACACAAACACACATGCAGTAAGAAAACTTTAGCTAGAAAATCTATCTTTCGCTTGGCTTAGCTCCTGCTTTGTGCAGAGTTCAATGAGGGGCAGGATCGCTTCGCGATCTGATGTACGTGAACACATGTCGAATTAAACTCACTAGAAAATCACTCAGATCAGCTAAAATTATGTCGAATTGAATCATAAACACAAATACTAAGAACTTCTGCTAGAAAATCATTCAGAACAGCTAATATTATTATATCAAATTAGCGGTCATCAAACACTCATTCAAACAAAAAACAAAAAAAAAAAACATGATCGTAAACTTAAAAGCTCATGAATTCTGCTAAAACTGAATTGAAAACTTACCCGAGGACGATTATAAACAAAAGATCACCCGAAATAATGCAAAGCAGCAAATTAACTCTCTAGCTAGAATAATCACTTGTCATGCGCGCATTTCTTGATTGTAAACCCTAGCTAGCTAACTTTTGATGATAATAATAACGATAGTAATAATAATGGCGAACGACAAAGGCACGCGAAGGGATAAAGAGGAAGGGGGTTGCTTTGGTTGAGTTGGATCGAGCATGTTGAATGGAATGGAAGGTGTAGTGAAAGTAAAGATATAAAGCAAAGGCTGATAGGGTGCCACGGTGGGCGGTGGGTACCTTAAGGAGGAACATATGTGCATCATATCACATATCAATAGGGGTCAAAACCTTATCGTTGATGATTATATATGAACATTGATGGAGTTTGAATAGTGTTTTGGGTTCACATGGGCAAGAAATTGTAAAGCATGTAAGCTAGGGTTTGGTGAAGGTAAATTTGTCTAGTAAAAACTATAAAGCATAATAATTTTTTGGGACCATTCTGCACTTATTGATCAAAAGCTGTGGGTCTCAGCTCGTTTTATCGGTAGTTGCAAAATCAAACCATTATTATGATTAATTATATTTTATGACAGTGTTATTCAAAATGTTTATCTGTGTTCATTCAAAATGTTTATCTGAAGAAGGTTTAATCATGAATATCTTGAGTGAATTTTTTGTACATGTTTCATAACTAGGTTATCTTGTGATTATATAAGTGATGTTATTTGTAAATTGTATGTATATATATATATATATATATCTAGATTTTACATCTCATATTTCCATAGTTAGTACAAGGTGAAAAAATTAAAAACCGACTTCTCTAATCTACTTTAGTTATTAATTTGAACTTGTATTTAATTTGTAGATGGGATCGCAAAATGAGAGTTAAATCAAATACCGGATACACTCTTTTTTATTATTATGATTTGATGTCATAAGTTAATGTAAGTCATCAAAAAGAATCATTTACAGAAAGTATATTGTAAGACTATGTATATTATATATATTACGAAACCATCGGACATCTTCCTGAATCTTTAGCAAAACGGGAGCTAATTTTTGTTGATATTATGATTATTATTATATTTAATTTAAGAGAGAGAGATTTTTATGTGAACAGAAGAGGCATGCATGAGTTATTTACTGGAGTTGGCACAGGATATAAGATGAGTACGATCACTTTCATCCTTTGCTTTTTTGTCTCTTAGGGTTTCTAAACGACTGTCGCTAAATTGGAATTACCTTCAAGATTTAATGGACTACTCCTACTCCTACTCCTACTCAACAATAACTTAACACAGACAACACTCAGACTGCACTTTGCAGTCATGCCAGAAAGATTTACTTTCATATTTCAATTATATATCTAATAACTCCCTTCTGCTCCTCTGCATGTGACTTCAAAATTATGATTTTACTAAGCAATTACCTCTTTTCATTCAAATCTTCAACTTAATTCATCAACTGCAAGTTAAAATATATATCTTCTTTTTATTTATTTATCTGGGAAATTAATTGAAGGATCTGAACTTTAGGGCAGATCCCAGGGTTAGCCTTGCTTTAATTCAAACCCTATTAGTATGTTGTTGTATTCACAAGGTTAATCTGGGTTACATATTGCTATATATCACTTTTTTACAGAGGAAAAATGAATATTTTAATTCTACATGAGTGTATAACTTCTCCGTATTCATCATGTACAAGCATTAGAACAGTGTAATATATACTGATGTTGGTAATCTTTTTTTGTGAAACTAAACCTTAACGATTATACTTCAGGGCAAGTTTTCAATTGTTTTCTACTGGAATAATAGGCTAATTTTATTGCTTTAATTTAATTACCGGTTGAATATTTTTATTCCACCCTGAGTAGTTTTGCTATGAATTGAATGATATGTAATGAGTACGTATAATTATGGTTATGGTTTAGTTAATATCTTTCCAGATAAGCTTAATTTCGTAAGAAAAGTGCTTAATTTGATATCTTCAGTTACTTTAACCATTAAAAGAATTAAAGACTTAACCAATAAGTAGATGAATCCACAACAGGTTAAATCAAAGATTAATCGGCTAGTAATCCCGAGAAACCAAACTAGAAACCAAACTATTTTTAGTTTGAACCAAAAACAAAGATTAAAAGAATTACTGCTACACAATTAAAGCAATCGACCGTTAGAATGTCAGTTTAATTTAATTTGGGTTTACTTAAAACTGAGAAATAAAGATAACAATTGACGCAAGTTAAAAGACGTGAAGTACACACTCATTGTATACTATTCTTAATATACAATGAACCCAAGGGCCAAGGTTCAAGAACAATTGAAGCCCATATATTGCAGAAAGATTTTTTGTTATCATGCTGAACAGTCACTAGAAGAGTGGTAGACTGGTCGTTGTTTCGAACTTAAATGATTGATAGAAAACTGCTTGAAACTGATTGTTCGTAGGAACCCATCTTTATTAGCAAGCTGCTATTAGAAGATCAGTCGAAACTTGATCCATCGTTAGTGATTGGATCGGTAGCAACTAACCAGTTGGTAAGCAATGGCTAATGATCGTTAATTAGTTATAATTAATCATCAGTGGTAACTTTAGACAACTTGCTAACTAGCAAATTTTGTCTACCAAACCATTATGGAATATGTATGTTGTAATTTAGGATAAGATCTTTAATTTAAGTTAATCATTATTGCTTAATTGACTCCCATAAATACTGATTTAAAGGAATGTGGAAGATAGAGGGAGAGTTGTATGACGGTGAAGTTCGTGGGACAATAGTTATAGACAGTGCTAAAGTGACACGAACATAAACCTCTAGAGTTAACGCATTACGGATGCTTTTATTCTCTATAATATGGCCACACGGTAAATAGAACGAAGGGACCATTAAACGAGAAAACAATATACGTAAGAACATTAAACCACAAGCGCACATTGCAAGGTTTTAACTCGTAAAATTTAAGCCAAAATGTAAAATAATATTGGTAAAAGATAAAATTTATAAGAGACCAAATTTGAAAATAAAAAATTATAAAGGTAAAATTGTAAAATATGTAAAAGTATTAAAACTAAAATAAAAAAATTAAATAAAAAAAGACCTTAAAATGAATACAAATCAATGAAACTCAAAGTACAAAACATAAAAATGTAAAAAAAATTGATAGATAGTAATTATATATAATAATTCTTGAACTAAGTGAATAACAGAATTTCAGGTTTTTTAAAATTGGACACAATAGTTTTCTTTTTTTAGTTTTTGACCTCCTTTAATGTTGGATTTAATAAAAAAAGGTTTTTCATCCGTCAGAACAATTGTAATCTATACTTTATACAGATACGTATGACACCACCGCACATGCTTATTTTTATTTGTATTTTAATTTTGTCTTCGCTTTAACGTAAATTCTTTTTGAAGTCATGTGATATTTATATTACTTTTTTGATCTTCTATATAAGTTTTAACTATGTGTCGATATTAATTTAATTTGAAAATAAGTTAAGTCGATTGTGCTATATGTTTTATTCCGTCAAATACGTCGCCGCTGTAACACGTGGCTACTTGCTAGACTAGTATAATTTGAAAATTGAACAGTGAAATCAAAGAAGATAACACGGTATGATCCACAGAGAACAACATGCGCAATAGTGACATGGTTGTACACTTGTACTTTACTGTACAACTTCAGCACCATGCGCAATAGTTTTACATTCTTTTATACCGTTCTAGATTTCCGATAGGAAAATTTATATATTTATGGCTAATAAATTTGCACAATGGTCATTCACGTCTTCCCTTTTTTTTGTAAATTTAACTAACCAATGAACAAGCATGTAACAATTTACACATAATTACTCATCGTTATAACAGTTTAGGATGATCTATTAACTATGACTCTTGGACACAATTTGCGAAGTAAAATCCTCATAACTACTACACTTAAAACTTTCAATCAAACAAGTAATTTGTACACAAAACTAAACGCAATTCAAAGACCGCGTGGTGTCGGCTCTGATTCGAATATCGATGACGACCACTTAACTGCTCGCTCTTGTTGATGATGATTTCAAATTTCAAACGCAATCTTACTATTGATATCACATTCTTGATGAAATTCGTACACGAACGGTGCGGAAAATGAAGATTAAACAAGAAAAATATGAAATTAAAATCATGTTACGAAGATAGATATAGACATTAAACAACAACTTGAAGAAGTGATGCAGTCGGAAACAAAAAGATAGATAATTGAACCTGTTGATTCACGAGAATACCAGGAACAATTCTTCTAACTATCGTTGATTCACAAAAAATACCGATAATCAAGGTTTACACTAACACAAACCGTGATAGAGAGAAAAATAGATTTTTTTCATATAACTTCAATAATATTTCACCCATCCTTTACAAACATATAAAAAACAAAACCAAAGTCGGGGATGGGCCACAATACATAAACGGACTAAAAATTGGGTCAAATGTAAAATTCAACAAAATATAAAAATAAGACAAAAATTGAAATAACTCATAAAATAAGCCGTTTTTGGGCCGAAACGATGACCCAAACCGCCTTGACTGGTCCCAGACCCAAAACGAAGACTTCTAACCCTAATTATGGTCATTTTAGTGAATCCTCTTTTGATAATCGATCTTGAGTCTCAAAAAATATTAAAACTTGCTCATCCACGTTTAGGCACATCAAAAAGAAAACTTACTTGAAAATATGATTGGTAAGTTTTCACTAGATGACAGTTGTAGAAAAGAGAATCGAAGAGAAGGGGGAAGTGAAAAAGCAAAGGGGTTGTGGGGTTTCTAGTTTTCAAATATTTGGTATTTAGATTTAAATATCTCTTAGAATTTGTAGTGTAAATACTATATGTTTTTATAAAAACTAGAGATATATTCTTTTTAACTTTTTAATATTTTATTTAAAAAATTATATTAAAAAAAAGTTGAAGGGAGGCTTTGGACATGAACCACCCGGAAACCAACCCAAACCGATTGAGGAAAGTCTCAATTCTTCACCTCCTAAACCAGTCTCAAACCAAACCCAGTCTTGACCATCATTGACCAAACAGGTTCAATTTTCAAAACAAACCGGGTTTTTTTAAACCCAGTTTGTACACTTCTAGGCACCACCCCTATGTTAAGTCATTTTGTAATAAAAGAAAGGCAAAGGTACAAAATAAGAAAAGTATTTAGTAAAGGGACATTTTAGAAATTTCCCCTATTTCAATCGTGAGTTATCGGTGTATTGTCACTGTTAGCTTTCACCCACCAGCATAGTTCACTAACGCCATTGAACACCCAAAGCACCCATCAACTAATACTACCCACAACAAAAAGCGTCATGCACAATCGACATCTGGCTACCATCAGTCGATCGACACCAACTTTTTCGCCTGATACCATACGGCACCCATCCCAATTCGTTAAAACCAACCTCAAATTATGTTTAGTCAGATTATAAGTAGCCTGGTCTGTTAGCTAATGATCCCTAGAATGTAGTTTACTTTGTGTTCCCTCTCATGTCCTATGTGATACATCTTTGTTGTCTGTGAAATATGCAAACATTCTGTTCTCTCTGATCACACCTCAAGAAACACATCAGACAAGATAAACTGAAAGAACAAACTCACCATGATCAAACGACACACCCTTACTAATTTGTCAAACTCAAAACAATTCATATATTTATGATTTATTGGCCAACAGATTGAAGCAGCTCGTTTCAATGCAGCCTAACGAAGATGCGCCATGCTTTCATATCAAGTAGAGTCATCATAAAGTCAGAAACTTAAACCGTACAAATTTTGCAACATTTTGGTTGTTATTTCATATCACATACCACGACTTTTCTGTAGACAAAAGCTTGATAAGAGTTGTGACCAAGTTGTTGCATTGGTCTTAAGAAGACATCAAATCACATACAAACAAAGAAATGAAACAGATACAAAGTGACTGCAAGAAAATCACCAGGTAAGAGTCTAATTTGATGACCACTGAATTTATTGGTGGCAGGCAAGTCATTCCAGAGTCCTGAAGGTTTACCTGTTTAGACAATATCAAAAATTATAATTAACTCATGTATAAACTGATAAATACATCCTCCACCCATAACACAGAATATCGAAATTTGAATGGCTGAGCAAGCCCAAGGTTGATCGATCTGAGGCCCTGTTGGTGGCTTGCCAAGCCTAAAAGCTGAGGCTCGGGTTCAGCTTAGGGCTCAGGAAAACTAGTACAAGCACCTACAGGGCACAGGCTTGTTTATGCTTCATCTATAAAACCTCGGGCATTGGCTCAATTCATATGGCTTCATAAAATAATTAAATATATAAATCAATTAAGTATTATATGAAGCCTACTTAAGTCTAAAAATTGCAAATAAAAGTCTCCAGAGGACCAAAGAGGTAAGTAAATATAGCATTATGACTCTTGGCTCAGTTAAGCTCAACTCCGTTGGGATCCAGATCAATATATTGACCTCTAACCATTACGCGTGAACCATACTTATCAATAGCTCAACTCTTAACAAATACGCATTCTGCTACGTTGGTATCAATTGAATATCCTTATTGATAGATATCTGTTGCACTCATCATATAACAAGTAAACAAGACATAAAGAAAACTGGGTAAACATGAAATCAATCAGTTCTTTTTGAAGCTTTACCGAGCAATGTAAATTACTCTCTTTTACCTCTTAACATAACCCCTTCTGTATCTTCACATTACAAAATATATGATTTGCTTTCTCAATCACAATCCTTTTAACTTACTGTTAACAATATGTGGACAACAAGGCTATGGAACGGTGTCTTACAACTCTATAATCATTATGGTGAGCCTGCATAAATTAGTAATAACAACGTTATTTTTAGGTTGCATATAGTTTTAGTTGGTTTTTAGTAGTATGAGTAGTATCAAGGGATTACTTGCATGTTCTAGAATTGGAGGCTTTCTTCAGTTGAAGGGGTATTATTCTTAAAGCGGACTTATTAGTTGGGTAAGGTCAAATATTGTCGTCATACATCTTTTTTCTTTCTGTGAGACCAAATACTCTCATCACACTTCTTTTTTTTCTGTAAGATTGTATAGTTTTGTTCATCGGATTTCTGCATGTTTGCAATACATCGTGATTCAAAGTAAAATTTAGCATATATGTTTGGTTAATTCATGCAAGCAACATATGAACAGGTCACGAGAGTCCAGATAATCTTTGAAATAAGTAACAGGGTTAAGAGCGGTATTTATTAAGTAAGTAGTCTCCTGGTATTAAGCAATCTCCTAATAATCGTAATTACAAGTTAGGAATAAGTATTAATAGGGATAAGGGATCAAGGTTTTAATCATTGATGAAGAAAATAGAGTCCTAGACTTCGGAGACCCCTACTTCTCAATTTGAGAAACTGTCTTGTGTTTATTTGTTGCATGAATATTATTCCAGTTTGATTTGTAATCAAATTGGTTTCAAAACACTGATTCGAGGCGCTATAGTGAACAAGAAAATAAATGCTCGCCTGTCGAAATTGTTTTACGACGAACATTGAAACGTGAAAATGTAAAATAAAAGGTTTGATGACATCATTAACGCAACGGTAGTACTGAACAAGCAGCCACCATCCCCACCAAAGCCATAATCAACGAACTCAAGTATGATGACCTAGGTTATGAGTTTAAGCATTAAAGTGGGTGACAACAGGACAGGCTACAGAGGGGTCAAACCGTAAGTACAGTTGTTTTAGTTGCGAGTCAAGAAATGATATGAACGACCAGAACGAGTCATTGGCATCGTCATTAATTGGGTTAAGAGTCATGTTAATTTAGTTGAGTAATTAGTTTCTAGTACTAATTTTCCTACTAATTGAATCACTTATTAACCAAGTTTGTTGCTAAACAAGTTAAGGAATAAGTACTTATAGGGTTAGATGTCAAGATTTTAATCATTGATGCAGATACTTTGGTGTTAATTCAAGAAACTTCATGCTGGTCGAACCATAGGAATTATCTTTTGTTTACTTTGTTTCGTTAGTAAATTCAGAATAATTGAGTTTAAGACTTTCTTTTGAAAGAATGTAGAAGGAAACTGTCCCAAGTTAGATTAATTCACAACTTCTAGTTTCATGAAGAAAAGGCTTATAGAAAACCCTGGCAATATTGCATTAGGGGTGGTAGATTAACCACTATGATTTATAGGGTTGCCTTCAGGTTGAAATGCAGCGTGTTATTTTCAAGGTTGTTGACATTTTATTTGCATGATCACAAGATCTGGGTCATGTATATAACTGTGTTTGTTGAGTAATATAGAAGCATAACTACAACATAGTTAAAGCTACAAACAATGAGATTTCATACTTTCTTTAGCAATATATAATAGACTATGCAATATAAATGTTTGTGACATAACTTTTATAAAAATTAAAAATCAATTACCAAATACATATGGAATGGGAAAATGTAAATTCGATTAAATAGTACTAAAAAGTATACTTTCTGGACTCAAGTTTAATCTGGATCGGTTAAATCAGCCCTTTCTATCAAATATTAGGATCGATTAGAATAACCGGGCTCATCAGGGTAAATGTGGACCTGTATCCGTCCCCATACCACCAC
>BJCM01090685.1:0-14361 GCA_018326385.1 Flaveria bidentis | reverse complement strand
AATTGTTCTTCCGCAGAAGTCTTGTTCTTCCGAAGCAATCTTGTTCTTCACTTCTGGTTGTTCATCCGCAGAGGATCTTCGGATGACAAGTTACTTGTAAGAAATATATCTACGGAAGAACAAAATGTTCATCCGTAGATGTTTCTTACACTTGGTCAATTTCATAAGTTGACCGAGTATAATGTATGTACCTGCATCCATACATAAATCAACACACATATATGGGTTAGCATATATAATTAATGCATGCATAATAAATGACAATTACAAATATTTATTACAAGAATTGATTAAAGTTCTAAGCCTATACAAATTGATCTAGACCTATAAGTCCTAGATCTAACACCAATCTCAAGGAATCTCTCACTTTACCACACCTCCACACACTCCAGAGCAAAATGGTATTGTCGAACGTCGTCATCGGCACATTGTTGAAACAGGGCTCTCCCTTCTCCATTATGCCAACCTACCAATTCATTTTTGGTCACATGCTTTTTTAACAGTCGTGTACTTGATAAACCGTCTCCCAACGTCCACCCTAGACTCTAAGTCACCTTATTCAAAGTTGTTTAACCGTGAACCCACTTACTTCAAAATCAAACCTTTCAGTTGCTTTGGTTATCCATGGCTACGTCCTTATAATAACTCCAAAATGCAATCACGTTCCACTAATTGTACATTTTTAGGCTACTCACAATCCAAATCGGCATACAAATGTTATGATCCCGTGACACACCGTCTATATCATTCACGACACGTCCACTTTGTCGAAAATATTTCCCCTTATCACTCCACTATATCTACCCATGTTGAACCATTACCCACGACTGACTCCTTCCTTTTAGAGAATATATGAAGAGGCTGATGCAACTCAAACGCCAAAGTCTCTCCTGCACGCTGCACAAGTGCATTGAAGAAGAATGCTTCGGAAGTTTCACACATGCAATAGAAATATTCTAAGTGTGAAATCTTCCAAAGCCAAGACCAATATCTTCCAAAGCCAAAGATGAAGTCTTCCGAAGCTTCAGAGACAAAGTCTTCCGAAGCTTAACACTTGAAGACATATTTTTTCCGAAGACTTTTAACAACATGCTTTATCTGATGTATTTTTCCATAAAGCTGGACCCCTTTTCCGCTCCAACTCTGTAAAGTCACCAACATACATGAGTTGGTGAAAAGGTCCTTGCTTTTGGTAACTGTACGTTGAGGTATTGAGTCTATAACTTTCTACTTCATGTACTTTATCCTTTTTGTAATAGATAAGGATGTGAGCTATGGCAACATTTGATTTTGTTTTGTGTCAGTCAATTGTATCCAGCTGGCTTTCCTAGTATGGCCGGCTGTAGGATGTTGTATAAGTATCTCAGGTTCTTGTAACTTTCTTTTATGCTTTGTAAGACTTGTAATAGAACTTGAGAAAGAAATATACTGCAATCTTGAAAACCATACACTTGTGTATCTTGTTCTCTTGTTCTCTCTCTTACTTAATTACTTGTGTTCTTACTATCATATATTGTGGTTAATCCAATTTACTGTTTGATTAAGTTTAGTCTATTCTCCTCTTTGTGTTGCTGTGTTGTAAGTGACCCCATTCACCGGTCCTGCATTCCTTCATACCAATAATCACCCTAAATCACCACATGCACCTACATCCACATTCATGCACCTATGTCCCCAACCCAACCTACTCTTCCCATGCAACCTACCTCTCCACCACCTATTATTTCTGTACCCCACATCTATTCTCCATCCTTTGTTTCCTCTCCTACATTAACCACTTCAAACCTCAACACCACTGCTTTCCCTTCACCCACCATTACTTCTCCTACACACTCCTGTCCATCCCCTCTTTCCACCTCTTCAGACTCATCACCTTCTTTGCAACCACCTATCCCCTCCCCTACTACTCATAGTCAACCTACAAATTCCACACCCAATCTCCAACTAGAACCTTTACCACCTCGTCAATGGAAACAAAACCCTAAATTTACCGATGCCTATTTATTTATCTACTATCGGAACGGTATCACGTGGTACTTTATGGTATATGTTGGGTATTCTACCTTTGAAGAAATTGAAGATTTCAATATTATTGAAGTTGAAGATTTGAAGCACGAAATCAACAAAAATATTAATCTAGGGTTTATATTGTAATTATTTTTATTGTTAGACTAGTATAAATATTAGGACATATTATCATTGTAAAGGGTGACTAATTCACTACTTGTTAGGGTGAATTAGGTCCATCACCAACAACATCATATCATCATCCTTCATGGATGATGATTTCAACAACATATCAATAAACATCAATCATTAAACAAGTTTGTGTTCTTCATCATGTTCATCATTATTATATTTTAGCAACTAATCATTCAAGTTTTTGTCTTTATCAATATGAATACTAAGATCCAAGCTCATAGTTCCCGTTCATATCGGGAACACACAATTGGTATCAGAGCCGGAGTTGATGGATTCATATTGATTTTGATGAGATTTCATGATTGGATTGCTGAAATTATTGAAGATCTGAAGAAAACAATTCAACAATCAATTCAACATTCATGTTTGCAGCTGCCTCAAGTTTCAAACAAATTAGGGTTTGCGGTTGTCAAAGCAAGGATCAAGAGGCTGTGGATTAGGGCTACTTCCGACCAAATTATGGCTGCCAAATGCGGTTGCCGATTAGAGCCTCATGCGACTAAGGGCTGCCCAATTAGGTTTGCGATTTAATCAAAGGCAGCTTTTGTGATCTATTGGAAGGGGCTGCCGATTAGGGTTTCTTGCGGATTAGGGCTGCTCCCGAACCAATTGTGGCTGCCGAAGTGGGCTGCCAATTAGGGCTACAAAAGAGGTTGTAGTAGGCAGCTTGTATCGAAAGAATGAGGCTGCCGAATGTGGCTGCCAAATGCAGCTTCCGATTAGAAACTCTTGCGAATTAGGGTTGCCAAAGGTGATCTTAGAGGCCCTAATTAGGGTTGCCGAACCAAAGTGTCCTTTGCGGCCACCTTAGGGAGGCAAAATTAGGGTTTACAAACTAGGGTTGCGAATGAATTCATGGAATATGGGCTCATGAACACAATTGGGTTTGTTACTTGGGCTCCATCATTAAAAAACAACAAATTGGACTTGGGCTCAAGTGTTGAAGATTGGGCTTATGATCAACAAAACAAATTTGGGCTTTGTATTCGGGCTCTCATCAACAAAAAAAACATTGTGACATCAAGTTACATAATATAGTTGTTCCAAAGTTTTGAAGACCTCGCTTCCGCATCAACAACAAATTTCTTGACTTTGGACAACTATTCGACAAAAACAAGATCAAGCTTCAATTCACATTAGAAATCTACAATTTACGGGGAGTATTGTTGGGTATTCTACCATTGAAGAAATTGAAGATTTCAATATTATTGAAGTTGAAGACTTGAAGCACGAAATCAACAAAAATATTAGTCTTGGGTTTATATTGTAATTATTTTTATTGTTAGACTAGTATAAATATTAGCATATATTATCATTGTAAAGGGTGACTATTTCACCACTTGTTAGGGTAAATTAGGTCCATCACCAACAACATCATATCATCATCCTTCATGGATGATGATTTCAACAATATATCAATAAACATAAATCATTAAACAAGTTTGTGTTCTTCATCATGTTTATCATTATTATATTTTAGCAACTAATCATTCAAGTTTTTGTCTTTATCAATATGAATCCTAAGATCCAAGCTTATCGTTCCCGTTCATATCGGGAACACACAGTATATATTGACGATATCGTTGTCACTGGCAATAACACCACCTTTCTTGACCAATTTGTAACCAATCTTAGCCAAAAATTCTCGGTCAAAGACCTTGGCCCCTTGCATCACTTTCTTGGAATGGAAGTCATCTTCACTAAATCTGGGTTGTTTCTTTCCTAACACCGTCGTATTCGTGATATTCTCTCTCAGTTTCACATGGATGGTGCAAAAGACGTCCTCACTCCTCTAAGCTCTTCGGACCCTCTTTCACCAAATGATCCACCCCCATCGCTAGATGCCACTCCATATCGTAAACTTGTTGGTTCTCTTTGATACCTAGCACTCACTCGACCTGACATCTCTTTTGCCATAAACAAGCTCTCTCAATTCATGCACTCACCTAAACAAGCTCACTAGCAATCTCTAAAACGTGTTCTTTGTTATCTAAAAGGCACAATTCATCATGGTCTATTCCTCTAATGTCGGTCTCCACTCACTCTCTCGACTTTCTCGGACTCTGATTGGGGTGGTGTTAATGATTCGGGTCGCTCTATCACGACTTACCTATTATATCTTGGCAGCAATATCATCTCTTGGAAATCGACTAGACAAAAATCAGTTTCGCGTTCATCAACAGAGGCGGAATATAAAGCTTTGGCAAATGCTGTTGTTGAATTATCATGGGTGAAGAACTTATTGACCAAACTAAGTGTCTCAACCACACAAGTTCCAACACTGTTCTGCGACAACACAGGTGGTACTTATCTTTGTTCAAATCCAGTCTATCACTCCCGAATGAAACATGTTGCTCTTCACTACCATTTTGTCCGAGAGCAAGTCACAACAAGTACATTATAGGTTTGCCATATTAACTCCAAAGACCAACTTGCAGATATGCTTACCAAGCCACTATCACGGTCACATTTTCTTCACATTCGCTCCAAGATTGGCGTCTCCAACGGAGCCTTCATCTTGCGGAGGCGTATTACGGATAATGGGCCACCCACAACAACCATTTGAATTTTAAATGTATATTATAGTTTGAATAGTTGTTATAGTATTCCATAACTTACTCCTGTAGAATCTCTATCTCTCTTGCTCAATGTTGTATAAATTTACACCTCCACATTAATGAAAGTAAGCTCTTTACCTTCAATAGTTTTGTACCTATTAGCAAGATACAACCAATTGAACCAAAACAAGATTCATCATGTTAGAGTAAGTGTTACAAACTATAAATTTGACTTTCTTTGCACCCAAACCAAAGGTTTACACCCAAGAAACATATAATGATATAAAAACAAGACTACATCGATTGAATACTTATGAAGAACGAACATATGACTCAATAACACTGAGAGTTGAGCATTGACAAGAACTCAAAGAAACGATAAGGCGAAACCCTAATAATAAGAATGCAATGGACTTTTCAATAGAGTTAGAATGCATGAATTTAAGTTATGAGAGTTGATGAGCACCTTGTGTCATCCTTTTATAATCTTCACATGAAAAGTGAATAATCCGAACTAATTCCACAACGTGCACGCTCCTCATAGAGTATAGGCGTAAAATTCTAACCCGCCATAGATCCATGTAGTGGCCCAATTGATACACCTAGATTCATAGTTTTAGACAAAGTAAATTGACCAACTAAATTATTTGTTTGGTAATGAATTTATACTTTAAAGTGTATTCTTTTTGAACTCCCTACAATTCATTTTCCAAACACATCATACATATTGAATTTATCACACATTGCACCATGTTGACTAACCAGTGGAGGAGCTTGAACATCTCCGTAGGGAGGCAGAGACGAAATTAAATTTTTTTAGGGGGGTGAACTCGATATTTATATAAAAATTTATACTACCGTGTCAAAAAGTTACACTAACGGGTTAAAAATTAACACTACCAGTGAAAAAGAGCCCCCCGGCCCTCACTATCCTCTGCCACTGTGACTAACCACCAATCCTTTAGTAAATATGTTTTTCAATTGGTTATCAGACTTAATAGAAACAATGTGTATGACATCTACAGAGGTCTTTTCATGAATAAAGAAAAAAGCAGTTTCAAAGTGTTTGGTTCGTTAATGAAAAATTGGGTTAGCAGTACTCTTTGCCAAACAATAATTCATAACCTGAGGAATCTTCAAGATACGAAAGTAAATGCAATGCTTATAGTAAATGAGATGAAGTAGGCTTGCAGGTAAATAACTGAAGAACTACACTGAGTAGAATATATAAGGACAAGTATTAGGCATATAAATCACTCTTTCAATTAAATTTTGATATTCAGTTATAATTTTAAGTTCTGTTTCACCCCATCTATTGAAATTTATAACATCAAAGTTTCGTTCAATGGGATTTTTAACAATTTCCGTAAGACCAAACTAAATCAACAAATCAATGCATTATTTCTGTTGGGATAGCCAAATACCTTTATTTGGTGGCACAACTTCTATGGCCATAATTTTTTTAACAACCCTAAGAACTAAACAAACATTCCGTCGAACGGTTCACATATTGCTCATTAACATTTGGTTCGTTTACAGCCCCGCTGGCAAGCATCCACTGAGATAACAGGAAACAAAGGCTTGAGCTCATTGTGAGCTAATTGGATGCTTTTGATTGGTAAGAGAGTTCATATGTTACAAAAGGTTTTTGAATGGCTTGTAAAATACCATTACAAGATACCACTTGTACCAAAACTAGCTTCATCATGTTTTCATTACAACTAAGTACACCGTTTATATTCCTTATACTAAATAGTGATTTTTCTTCTTTGTAGATGCTTATTTTAACACGTTAGCAGGAATGAAAACATTGCTAAAATTGAAAGCAGGTTAAAAGTCGCTCAAAATGCATCTTTACTGCAACATACTATAATTATATTGAACAAAAAAGTTTTTATTCTATCAGGGTCTTCAACTAATATTTGTTTTGACCCAATATCCAATTCACCTAGTTTGTCACATCTAGTGTTTTGGGTAAGTTAATAGAACCGACTTACCTCGGACTGTTATGAATTTATGACATATGAAACAGGGAATTTTTTGTAGGATACATAAAACATTTATTAACTTCTGTCATATACCCATAAAAGATGTTGTAATACCAAGTTACACATGATAAATAAAACAGATGGCTCAGCATACAAACTAGTAGCACCAATATAGGATTTTTTTACATGCTTCATGTGGTTTTCTGATTTCAGTTACTAGTATAGATTTAGGGTTTGGATTAGGAAATCAATTGAGGTAAAGATTACTAAAATCAAGATTCCAAAGCTACCGAAGAACAACTAGAATATCTAAGGTCAAACCCGATGCACAAGGGAAGTTGAGGAATATATATGCATCCTTATAATGCATTTTAATAAAAGGCTATTTCCATGAATTGAACCGTGATCTCAAAGTCACATGACATCGAGTTACTTTAAGGCTCATCCCCAACAACTAAAGCATCTCAGCCCTCCAAATTGTGAAGCTTGTGTGATTCCACCATGCTACAAAATTTAGTTGTACATTTATGAATAAAAATCAATCTTTCTGTAAAAAAGAAAAAAACACGTGTTTATACTCATTATCAAACCCACCTAGTTTGACGCATCTAGTATTCTGGGTAAGCTAATAAAACCGTGTTACCTCGGACTGGTATTAGTTTATCACATATGAACCAGGTCAATTTTTGAGGATATAGCATTCTTTTTATATATTAACAGGAAAAAAAAAAAAAAAAAAAAAAAAAAAAAAAAAAAAAAAAAAAGAGGATATCAAGTTGCACAAGATGGTTAAAACTGATGGCTCAGCTTACAATCTAGTACAGCAATATTCACGTGCAGGATGTTTACATTTTCTGACTTGCTTCATGTGGTTTTCTGCATCCTAAATATGCAAGTGAATGCATACATTATAGTGCTTTATGTTCCATTTTGATGAGTTATATTTCCAAGTTTTTAAGGGTGTGAAATGTATGATTAAATTTTAAGGGTATGGTTAATTAAGTTTTTAACGAGTGAAATTGTATTGCTAGATACGTTCTTTTAAACATTTCATAATATTGTTACTTTTACGTAAAAAGTTACATAAGAGGCTTACTAAGGTGAAATAAGGGTGAAAGGTCCCCATATTTCCTTAGGTAACATTAGGTAACATGATGTAGGTTTATGTAATTTTACATATAGTTCCTAAAATATGATAGTTTTTACCCGATATGGATGTAATTAACTTAAAACTTATTTCCTAAGACAAAGACATGATGTGAGGTATCCTTGTTATCACTTAATTATATGCATATTCCAAATACTAAAGAGCACTTGGATCGCCTTCTGAAGTTTGTAATCTTTTATTTATTTTATTGTTTAGTTTTTATTTTTAAACCTAATTTAGAGGTTAGCATAAAGATATTAGTTTAATCATAATAGAAATAGCTTTGAAGGAATCGTAATATGATGATCAATAATTTGAAAAAACCTAAGAGTCGTAAGTTTGGCAATATGATAGCACCCAATTTGTCTGATTCGACGGTTCGATCTATTATTTATCATTCATGGATGTTGATAAGATCCATCCATTTAGCAGAGCCTTAGGATGGCATAGCCTTAAAATGGAGGGTTAGGTTTAAATGAGTAAAGGCTTACAGTGAATAGTAATACCTAGGCATTCAGAGACGAAGAATGGTGTAGTTGTTCAATTGGATAAAACATAAGTTCAGAAATCAAAGTATAAAATTGTGTGTGTCAATAGTAAACCAGAAAAGAGAATAATCAAACAAACTGACCAATTCGAGATGTTGCAAGGATGGGGTATCTGCCTTCAGCAGTTTTCATATACAATTTTTACTATTATAACCCCCTGAGTTTCAAGCTTGATCATAGACATCGGCTCTACCCCTTGAACCCCGCTAGGAGTTGCCGCCCCTTGGGCCCCACTGCCAGGGGCGCTGCCACTAAACCCCCATCAAGGAGACCTTACCCCCTTGGAACCCCCATTACTTAGGGGCTTCACCCCTAAGGAGGAATTCGATATCGAAGATCATAATAAAGTTAAACAAACATACACTTCGTACCTCCTGACTTGTTTAATGGATATCATAATCAAATTGGTTATTAGTCAATCCAATTACACTAAAATATCTAATAATAGACGTTGGTTTCAAATTAAAATTTTCTTGTCATGAGTTTTATGTTTGGGTTATTCGTATATTATATATCTATATAATTTGTGAAGTTTAGCTGCATGAAAGTTTCAAGTCACTTCATTTTGACCATTTGGCTTTCCTTAGTTACATTATGGTACCTCTAATTATGTTTTCTTTGTTGTACTATATAATAAACGTTCATTATATTTTACATAACCAGTAAAGTTTAGGAATCCACAAAAAGCTACTCTGCCAAAGGGATCATGTTTTTATGATGATTTAGAATACATTGATTTATAAGTAAAAAGCAGGATGTATAATTTTGTATTGTTATGTACCACCATTTGCTCCTTTACAAGATTGTGAAGCATGAGCCGGAGCTTGCGCCGGTGAGGATTGACAAAGGTCAGGTTGTGATCGGTTCTGTGGAGTGATAGAGAGGGTGAAAATGACGGTGATAATTAGTGATAGTGACAGAAAATGTTAGCGAGTGGAGGAGGGGGCATTGAAGGCAACGGTGAAGCTTTGGTACATGGTGTTGAATGAGGGAGAACACCGGTTGTGGTGTTTTGTGATGGACAAAAGTGGTTGTTGGGGTTTTAATTGCCGTAGCCGAATATCTTTTTTCAATTTTCTTTTTTGGTGTTGCCTAAATCATAGAAATATAAATCGCTCATTATTAAAGCAATTTAACTATACATTTACTTTTTATTTCTAAACTTATTATAAGTACAAAAAGAGTTTTAAACTTTTAAATTTATTTCTATATATTTGATTAGTTTTGGTGTTACTAATGCTTTAATATTTTTTTTTTCATTTGATTGTGAATTTGGGTTTCTCATAATTTGCTAATGTTATTTATATTATTTTGAGCGGCTGATGCTTGAGTTTTGTGCTAGAGTGATAAGCGTTATGATGTGTGTTTTATAATTCGTTTTAATATTTAAATTTGCGATGAAACTTCCCGTGCAACGCGCATGAGAAATATTTGTAGTGTATATAAATGATAAAAACTAGTTTTTTACGCGTTGCTGCAGCATCATGTGTGGTGTGGTAAACTATATACTACGATTGACCCGAATTGTTTTCAAACTAAAATTTACGTCAAAACGTAGATTAATACAAAAGAGGGTCGAACATGAAAAACAATAAGAACAAACAAAATTCGACAAAACAACAACAATTAACCAAGGGATCTGATAGCATCCTCAACAAACAACCAAATGGCAATCCAACAAAAAAGAAACGTAAGAAACATACAAAGAAGAGGCTAGCAATGGAGGTTAATAGCGTTAGGCAAATCATTGGGAACGAACACAAATCGCACCACAACGAAATTACCGGTTAGAGAGACATATACCGTAAAGAAAAAGAACACACATGAGCTAAATTGCTTCTTCTCTCTTCTTTGTTTTTAAGTTAACAGTCTTATTGTTTTTATTTGGTCATTGAAATTTTAACTTGAGAAGTTCAACATTCATATATAGATTAGATAATTAACAATTCTAACATGCTAAAAACTATAGTTTACATATCAAGTAATGTATGTAATTAAATAATTTCGAATAAACTCATGTCTAGTCTCTAAAACTGACGGCAAATTGTATAAATAAGACATATTTCTCATATAACCAAACCATGATCAATTACGAAAATTAAAAGTCGAAAAAGATTCATTTAGTTATAAACTTTCTTTCTTTTTTCACCAATAATCGAACAGAACAAAAGTCACCAACACTTACGGCTACCAATTATGTAATTGTGCATACAATGTATACAATTCCACCGGTTTTCATCAAGTATTTTATGTTTCAAATGACAGTGAATGTTTTGTTGGCTTTCTAAGTGGTTCTCAAGTACAACCTCTTTCTTCCCTCTTTTCCGTATTGTTATTATTATCTTCCTATTATAAATGAGCAACAAATGTGATATTTTTATATTATTATTATAATTATTATTCAGAGAATGTTAATATGTTTTAGTGTGATGTAAGACCGGAATGGTAATAAGTGTAATAAGTGTCTTCCATTGGACATTATATATATGTGTTCGCAGTTTCTTTGAGGAAGCTCTGATTACACATAAACTACTTTTAATAATCACTTTGTACATCTATTTATCAAATAAAAATCACCATGCTAAATGAAAATTTGTATGGAAAGTTACCCATTTGAAATAAAAATAATCAACAAATTTAATTTAATTCCCACATAAATGTATTAATAATACTATATCCTCTTATAATAAAATACTATATATACACGTATAGCAATCATTGGTGAGAAGAACAGAAATTATAATAAACAAAAAGGAAGGAAGATGGAAAATGCATGGATGTTTACTAACAACAAATGATTTGTTAATAAAATAGACTAAACCAAAGTCTTCGCCTCCAGTTTGTTGTTAGAAGGAAGACAGCTTTTATTCATTTGTTTTCACACCAAAAACATATATTAATTAACATCTAATAAATAAATTAATCAATAGCAACAGAGATGGTAAATTTACAAGTGTCTTCCATTGCAAGATATAATTCGTTTATTAAAGGTGATCGAGCACGGCATAATAGTATAATACATTTTGATATTGGGTTTACCTAAACAATACATGTTAATAAATGCCGTTAAAAATTACATGTTAATAAATGGGTTGGTTCGTAAAAATTTAACAGGTTTCAAAGAGTTTTTGTTTAGACATTTAAGGGCTTATGTACAAGTGTTTAACAATTTAAAAATTCATGATTTGATTTTCAACTTCACTCTAACTATTCATTTTTAATATGCCTTTCCTGTTCATCAAATCATTTTTATCTGTTTTCTAAAACATTTTCTAATTTTAATATCCTCGACTTTTTGAATAAAAATATAAATCTTAACATCAAATGTCTTTTCAGAAACATTTTTCATTTGTTTAACTACTCTCTAAAAAATATATAAACTCGAGTTCATTATAATAAAAACAATTAAAAAGACATCACTTATAATTAGTGGGTCCCAAGCCGTGGCCCGCGTACAGCCGTACACCCGACACGCTCCTAAGGTCCCACAAGCCACCGCCTCTCGAACCCATCGTTTTCTCCCCTTTTCCCTAACATTTCACAACCGCGTTTAATAATATTATTATTATTACAACCCAACATTATTAAACTTCTAAATATTTCATCCATCTATATATACACACATCCACCTATTCCCATCAACTCATCAACGTTCAAAACAACCACCATCACCGGAAAAACTACCACTAAAACTAACCATGCAGATCATGAAAACGAGACGACGATCCGACGTGAGCCGACGGGCTTGGAACCTGCTCCGGCTCGCGTTGTTATGGGCTCGAAAAGGCGGGGTCTTTGTGCTCAAGAAACGAGTTATGCTTGACTTGACTCATTTGGTCAAGAGCCTTGGTCAATCCAAAAAGGGCAATGGTGCTTTGCATTATGGCGACCGACAGCTATCGTTCGATGCGACTCCTATCATCCACGTTAGGATGCACCGGCCCAACTCGATGCGGTTCAGGATGCCTCACATTCCTTGCATTAACCCACACGTTGAGTGTTCGGATTTGTTTGAGTTTGATGATATTGAGAGTGATAGGTACTCGAGTTGTGAGGCGCGAACGAGTTTCTTGATCGCGAATGGCGAAGAATATGATGAAGAAAATGATGATGATGAATATGATGGATATGATGAGCAAAGATGCGAGGAACAAGAAGGGGGAATTGATCTTAAGGCTGAAGAGTTTATAGCTAACTTCTATGAGCAGCTTAAGCTTCAAAGGCAACTTAATGTTAAAAGAAAGCGCGACTAGTAGTCGCGCTTTCTCAGTTTTGGCACTTGTGTTCTTTGTCGTTTTGATACTTTTATTTTTTATTTCTTGAGGGACGATCGGGATTTTGTGAATACTGTATTGTTCATGCTGATTTAATAAAAGATTATCATTTATATGATGTTACATTGAACTTGTTTGGGTTATTATTTTGCTTCTAAAGTTCTAAGTAGTAACTTTATAGAGTAAATGCCTTCAATCATCAAAGCAAGTGTTGATTTGTTTACAAGTCTCAATCAAGTTCAAAATGAATGTTTCAATTTTTGAGCCAATTAGCAACTTCCCATCACTATTAATAATTTTGAATTTTGTAGTTTTTCATACTTTTAGACTTATTTTATTAACGACGCATTCAAATTCGGACTGTTAATTTCAAATCAAACAAATATTTTAAAGATGTGAATTCTACATTAGAATTAGTTAGGTTATTAAGTCTGAGTTTTTTGGTTTGTACTTTTGCCACTCATTCTTCCCATTTGCTTTTAATAGGTTGTTTTGGTTTCATTACCTAAACTATAATATTTGTTTGTTCATGCAGTTAATTAGAACACTAAAATTTTACCATATCAATTTGAAATTATAAATATGATATTTTATGTTTTGAAATAGTACTATATTTACTATATTCTAAAGACAATGTGAGAAATAGTATACATTTAAATGCCGTACTCTCATGTTTTCTTACGTATTTATGATAAAAAAACACGTAGCAAATTTTTTTTTCTAGTAGTTATACTATTGAATCTATGCGTAGGCATAATAAGTTTTTTTTACATATAAGATGTACCACTAATATCTTCAGCTTATACAATGATAATTGGGTGAGGTAATTCATCCATGTTTCACTTAAAGTTATCAAGTCATATATCTTTTACATTTATTTTTCATAATCAAATTATTTATTATATTTTTTAGATTAAATTACTATTTTTGTCTCTGAGTTTGACGAGAATCACGATTTCAATCCAATACTTTATTTATTATACTAACGGTCTAATAGTTTTAAAATTTGTTTTAATTTGATCTGAACCATTAACACCGTTAATATTTATTCAGATAAATCATATAAAAAAATATTATGCCCCAATATTTTAAAATCCACTCCTCTATCCCCACCCTGTCCCTATCTCTTTCTCTTCTCTCTTTCTTTCTCACTCACACACACACACCTAAAAATCAAGAACAATATCCACCACCTCCACCCCCAACCGCCTATAATGCCACCGCCACCCCAACCACCTTCGGCCACTACTTCCACCCTCAACCACCTTTGCCTGCCACCTCCATCCCTAACCACCTCTGATGTTGTCGCCACCCCAACAACCTTTGAACACCACTGCCATCCCCCAACCACCTCTGGTCGCCACCTCCATCCCCAACCACTTCTCATCGCCAGGTCATCACCACCACTACTCTCGTTGCCACACAACTGTATCCTCTCTGTCCACTGATCGCACCACCAAACCCCCATTGCACACCATCACGACTCTTGTCTTTATCCAATATTAGATAAAAGAGAGAGAGAGAGAGAGAGAGAGAGAAATTAGAGAGAAGATAGATCTAAGGGTTTCATGGTGGTGGCCGGTGGGTTTCAGGTGGCGGTGGTGGTTGTTATCAGTGGTGAAGTCGACGCGGTGGGGGAGGGGT